>JAWPHD010002125.1:0-274401 GCA_037043455.1 Cyrtodaria siliqua | reverse complement strand
TACCCTCTACTACTAGATCCACCCTAGAGGGCTGACATATACTTACCCTCTACTACTAGATCCACCCTAGAGGGCTGACATACTTACTCTCTACTTCTAGATCTTCCCTAGAGGGCCGGCATGTTATTACTCTACTACTAGATCCACCCTAGAGGACTGACATGTACTTACTCTCTACTACTAGATTCACTCTAGAGGGCTGACATATACTTACTCTCTACTACTAGTAGTTCCACCCTAGAGGACTGACATATACTTACTCTATACTACTAGATCCACCCTAGAGGACTGATATATACTTACTCTCTACTACTAGATCCACCCTAGAGGACTGACGTATACTTACTCTCTACTACTAGATCCACCCTAGAGGGCTGACATGTAATTACTCTACTACTAGATCCACCCTAGGGGGCTGACATATTTACTCTCTACTACTAAATCCACCCTAGAGGGCTGACATATACTTACTCTCTACTACTAGATCCACCCTAGAGGGCTGACATATACTTACTCTCTACTACTAGATCCACCCTAGAGGGCTGAAATATACTTACTCTCTACTGCTAGATCCACCCTAGAGGACTGACATATAATTACCCTCTACTACTAGATCCACCCTAGAGGACTGACATATACTTACCCTCTACTACTAGATCCACCCTAGAGGGCTGAAATACTTACTCTCTACTACTAGATCCACCCTAGAGGGCTGACATGTAATTACTCTACTACTAGATCCACCCTAGAGGACTGACATATACTTACCCTCTACTACTAGATCCACCCTAGAGGGCTGACATGTAATTACTCTACTACTAGATCCACTCTAGGGGCTGACATATACTTACTCTCTACTTCTAGTTCCACCCTAGAGGGCTGACATACTTACTCTCTACTACTAGATCTTCCCTAGAGGGCCGGCATGTTATTACTCTACTACTATATCCACCCTAGAGGACTGACATGCACTTACTCTCTACTACTAGATCCACCCTAGAGGACTGACATAATTACTCTACTACTAGATCCACACTAGAGGACTGACATATACTTACACTCTACTACTAGATCCACCCTAGACGACTGACAATCACATGTAATTACTCTATTACTAGATCCACCCTAGAGGGCTGACATATACTTACTCTCTACTACTAGATCCACCCTAGAGGATTGACATGTAATTACTCTACTACTAGATCCACCCTAGGGGGCTGACATGTACTTACTCTCTACTTCTAGATCCACCCTAGAGGGCTGACATATACTTACTGTCTACTACTAGTAGTTCCACCCTAGAGGACTGACATATACTTACTCTATACTACTAGATCCACCCTAGAGGACTGACATATACTTACTCTCTACTACTAGATCCACCCTAGAGGACTGACATGTAATTACTCTACTACTAGATCCGACCTAGGGGGCTGACATGTACTAACTCTCTACTTCTAGATCCACCCTAGAGGGCTGACATATTTACTCTCTACTACTAGATCCACCCTAGAGGGCTGAATGTTATTACTCTACTACTAGATCCACCCTAGAGGACCGACATATACTTTCTACTACTAGATCCAACCAAGAGGGCTGACATATTTACTCTCTACTACTAGATCCACCCTAGGGGCTGACATGTACTTACTCTCTACATCTAGATCCACCCTAGAGGGCTGACATACTTACTCTCTACTACTAGATCTTCCCTAGAGGGCCGGCATGTTATTACTCTACTACTAGATCCACCCTAGAGGACTGACACATACTTACCCTCTACTACTAGATCCATCCTAGAGGGCTGACATGTAATTATTCTACTACTAGATCCACCCTAGAGGACTGACACATACTTACCCTCTACTACTAGATCCACCCTAGAGGGCTGACATGTAGTTACTCTACTACTAGATCCACCCTAGAGGACTGACATATACTTACCCTCTACTACTAGATCCACCCTAGAGGGCTGACATACTTACTCTCTACTACTAGATCCGCCCTAGAGGGCTGACATGTAATTACTCTACTACTAGATCCACTCTATGGGGCTGACATATACTTACTCTCTACTTCTAGATCCACCCTAGAGGGCTGACATACTTACTCTCTACTACAAGATCTTCCCTAGAGGGCCGGCATGTTATTACTCTACTACTAGATCCACCCTAGAGGACTGACATGTACTTACTCTCTACTACTAGATCCACCCTAGAAGACTGACATGTAATTACTCTACTACTAGATCCACCCTAGAGGACTGACATATACTTACTCTCTACTACTAGATCCACCCTAGAGGACTGACATGTAATTACTCTATTACTAGATCCACCCAAGAGGGCTGACATATACTTACTCGCTACTACTAGATCCACCCTAGAGGAATGACATGTAATTACTCTACTAGATCCACCCTAGGGGGCTGACATGTACTTACTCTCTACTTCTAGATCCACCCTAGAGGGCTGACATATTTACTCTCTACTACTAGATCTACCCTAAAGGGCTGAATGTTATTACTCTACTACTAGATCCACCCTAGAGGACTGACATATACTTTCTACTACTAGATCCAACCAAGAGGGCTGACATATTTACTCTCTACTACTAGATCCACCCTAGGGGGCTGACATGTACTTACTCTCTACTTCTAGATCCACCCTAGAGGGCTGACATGTACTTACTCTCTACTACTAGATCTTCCCTAGAGGGCCGGCATGTTATTACTCTACTACTAGATCCACCCTAGAGGACTAACATGTACTTACTCTCTACTACTAGATCCACCCTAGAGGCCTGACATATACTTACTCTCTACTACTAGATCCACTCTAGAGGACTGACGTGTAATTACTCTACTACTAGATCCACTCTAGGGGGCTGATATATACTTACTCTCTACTTCTAGATCCACCCTAGAGGGCTGACATACTTACTCTCTACTTCTAGATCTTCCCTAGAGGGCCGGCATGTTATTACTCTACTACTAGATCCACCCTAGAGGACTGACATGTACTTACTCTCTACTACTAGATCCACTCTAGAGGACTGACGTGTAATTACTCTACTACTAGATCCACTCTAGGGGGCTGACATATACTTACTCTCTACTTCTAGATCCACCCTAGAGGGCTGACATACTTACTCTCTACTTCTAGATCTTCCCTAGAGGGCCGGCATGTTATTACTCTACTACTAGATCCACCCTAGAGGACTGACATGTACTTACTCTCTACTACTAGATTCACTCTAGAGGACTGACATATACTTACTCTCTACTACTAGTAGTTCCTACCTAGAGGACTGACATATACTTACTCTATACTACTAGATCCACCCTAGAGGACTGATATATACTTACTCTCTACTACTAGATCCACCCTAGAGGACTGACATATACTTACTCTCTACTACTAGATCCACCCTAGAGGGCTGACATGTAATTACTCTACTACTAGATCCACCCTAGGGGGCTGACATATTTACTCTCTACTACTAGATCCACCCTAGGGGCTGACATATTTACTCTCTACTACTAGATCCACCCTAGAGGGCTGACATATACTTACTCTCTACTACTAGATCCACCCTAGAGGGCTGAAATATACTTACTCTCTACTACTAGATCCACCCTAGAGGGCTGACATGTAATTACTCTACTACTAGATCCACCCTAGAGGGCTGACATACTTACTCTCTACTACAAGATCTTCCCTAGAGGGCCGGCATGTTATTACTCTACTACTAGATCCACCCTAGAGGACTGACATGTACTTACTCTCTACTACTAGATCCACCCTAGAAGACTGACATGTAATTACTCTGCTACTAGATCCACCCTAGAGGACTGACATATACTTACTCTCTACTACTAGATCCACCCTAGAGGACTGACATGTAATTACTCTATTACTAGATCCACCCTAGAGGGCTGACATATACTTACTCGCTACTACTAGATCCACCCTAGAGGACTGACATGTAATTACTCTACTAGATCCACCCTAGGGGGCTGACATGTACTTACTCTCTTCTTCTAGATCCACCCTAGAGGGCTGACATATTTACTCTCTACTACTAGATCCACCCTAAAGGGCTGAATGTTATTACTCTACTACTAGATCCACCCTAGAGGACTGACATATACTTTCTACTACTAGATCCAACCAAGAGGGCTGACATATTTACTCTCTACTACTAGATCCACCCTAGGGGGCTGACATGTACTTACTCTCTACTTCTAGATCCACCCTAGAGGGCTGACATACTTACTCTCTACTACTAGATCTTCCCTAGAGGGCCGGCATGTTATTACTCTACTACTAGATCCACCCTAGAGGACTAACATGTACTTACTCTCTACTACTAGATCCACCCTAGAGGCCTGACATATACTTACTCTCTACTACTAGATCCACTCTAGAGGACTGGCGTGTAATTACTCTACTACTAGATCCACTCTAGGGGGCTGACATATACTTACTCTCTACTTCTAGATCCACCCTAGAGGGCTGACATACTTACTCTCTACTTCTAGATATTCCCTAGAGGGCCGGCATGTTATTACTCTACTACTAGATCCACCCTAGAGGACTGACATGTACTTACTCTCTACTACTAGATCCACTCTAGAGGACTGACGTGTAATTACTCTACTACTAGATCCACTCTAGGGGGCTGACATATACTTACTCTCTACTTCTAGATCCACTCTAGAGGGCTGACATACTTACTCTCTACTTCTAGATCTTCCCTAGAGGGCCGGCATGTTATTACTCTACTACTAGATCCACCCTAGAGGACTAACATGTACTTACTCTCTACTACTAGATTCACTCTAGAGGGCTGACATATACTTACTCTCTACTACTAGTAGTTCCACCCTAGAGGACTGACATATACTTACTCTATACTACTAGATCCACCCTAGAGGGCTGACATGTAATTACTCTACTACTAGATCCACCCTAGGGGGCTGACATATTTACTCTCTACTACTAGATCCACCCTAGAGGGCTGACATATACTTACTCTCTACTACTAGATCCACCCTAGAGGGCTGAAATATACTTACTCTCTACTACTAGATCCACCCTAGAGGGCTGACATGTAATTACTCTACTACTAGATCCACCCTAGAGGACTGACATATACTTACTCTCTACTACTAGATCCACCCTAGAGGGCTGACATACTTACCCTCTACTACTAGATCCACCCTAGAGGGCTGACATATACTTACCCTCTACTACTAGATCCACCCTAGAGGGCTGACATACTTACTCTCTACTTCTAGATCTTCCCTAGAGGGCCGGCATGTTATTACTCTACTACTAGATCCACCCTAGAGGACTGACATGTACTTACTCTCTACTACTAGATTCACTCTAGAGGGCTGACATATACTTACTCTCTACTACTAGTAGTTCCACCCTAGAGGACTGACATATACTTACTCTATACTACTAGATCCACCCTAGAGGACTGATATATACTTACTCTCTACTACTAGATCCACCCTAGAGGACTGACGTATACTTACTCTCTACTACTAGATCCACCCTAGAGGGCTGACATGTAATTACTCTACTACTAGATCCACCCTAGGGGGCTGACATATTTACTCTCTACTACTAAATCCACCCTAGAGGGCTGACATATACTTACTCTCTACTACTAGATCCACCCTAGAGGGCTGACATATACTTACTCTCTACTACTAGATCCACCCTAGAGGGCTGAAATATACTTACTCTCTACTGCTAGATCCACCCTAGGGGGCTGACATATTTACTCTCTACTACTAGATCCACCCTAGAGGGCTGACATATACTTACTCTCTAATACCAGATCCACCCTAGAGGGCTGACATATACTTACTCTCTACTACTTGATCCACCCTAGAGGACTAACATGTACTTACTCTCTACTACTAGATCCACCCTAGAGGCCTGACATATACTTACTCTCTACTACTAGATCCACTCTAGAGGACTGGCGTGTAATTACTCTACTACTAGATCCACTCTAGGGGGCTGACATATACTTACTCTCTACTTCTAGATCCACCCTAGAGGGCTGACATACTTACTCTCTACTTCTAGATATTCCCTAGAGGGCCGGCATGTTATTACTCTACTACTAGATCCACCCTAGAGGACTGACATGTACTTACTCTCTACTACTAGATCCACTCTAGAGGACTGACGTGTAATTACTCTACTACTAGATCCACTCTAGGGGGCTGACATATACTTACTCTCTACTTCTAGATCCACTCTAGAGGGCTGACATACTTACTCTCTACTTCTAGATCTTCCCTAGAGGGCCGGCATGTTATTACTCTACTACTAGATCCACCCTAGAGGACTGACATGTACTTACTCTCTACTACTAGATTCACTCTAGAGGGCTGACATATACTTACTCTCTACTACTAGTAGTTCCACCCTAGAGGACTGACATATACTTACTCTATACTACTAGATCCACCCTAGAGGGCTGACATGTAATTACTCTACTACTAGATCCACCCTAGGGGGCTGACATATTTACTCTCTACTACTAGATCCACCCTAGAGGGCTGACATATACTTACTCTCTACTACTAGATCCACCCTAGAGGGCTGACATATACTTACCCTCTACTACTAGATCCACCCTAGAGGGCTGACATACTTACTCTCTACTTCTAGATCTTCCCTAGAGGGCCGGCATGTTATTACTCTACTACTAGATCCACCCTAGAGGACTGACATGTACTTACTCTCTACTACTAGATTCACTCTAGAGGGCTGACATATACTTACTCTCTACTACTAGTAGTTCCACCCTAGAGGACTGACATATACTTACTCTATACTACTAGATCCACCCTAGAGGACTGATATATACTTACTCTCTACTACTAGATCCACCCTAGAGGACTGACGTATACTTACTCTCTACTACTAGATCCACCCTAGAGGGCTGACATGTAATTACTCTACTACTAGATCCACCCTAGGGGGCTGACATATTTACTCTCTACTACTAGATCCACCCTAGAGGGCTGACATATACTTACTCTCTACTACTAGATCCACCCTAGAGGGCTGACATATACTTACTCTCTACTACTAGATCCACCCTAGAGGGCTGAAATATACTTACTCTCTACTGCTAGATCCACCCTAGGGGGCTGACATATTTACTCTCTACTACTAGATCCACCCTAGAGGGCTGACATATACTTACTCTCTAATACCAGATCCACCCTAGAGGGCTGACATATACTTACTCTCTACTACTTGATCCACCCTAGAGGACTGACATATACTTACTCTCTACTACTAGATCCACCCTAGAGGGCTGACATGTAATTACTCTACTACTAGATCCACCCTAGGGGGCTGATATATTTACTCTCTACTACTAGATCCACCCTAGATGGCTGACATGTAATTACTCTACTACTAGATCCACCCTAGAGGACTGACATATACTTACCCTCTACTACTAGATCCACCCTAGAGAGCTGACATATACTTACCCTATACTACTAGATCCACCCTAGAGGACTGACATATACTTACTCTCTACTACTAGATCCACCCTAGAGGACTGACATATACTTACCCTCTACCACTAGATCCACCGCTAGAGGGCTGACATATACTTACTCTCTACTACTAGATCCACCCTAGAGGACTGACATATACTTACTCTCTACTACTAGATCCATCCTAGAGGGCTGACATGTAATTACTCTACTACTAGATCCACCCTAGAGGACTGACATATACTTACCCTCTACTACTAGATCCACCCTAGAGGGCTGACATATACTTACTCTCTACTACTAGATCCACCCTAGAGGGCTGACATGTAATTACTCTACTACTAGATCCACCCTAGAGGACTGACATATACTTACCTTCTACTACTAGATCCACCCTAGAGGGCTGACATATACTTACTCTCTACTACTAGATCCACCCTAGAGGGCTGACATGTAATTACTCTACTACTAGATCCACCCAAGAGGGCTGACATGTAATTACTCTACTACTAGATCCACCCTAGAGGGCTGACCTATACTTACTCTCTACTACTAGATCCACCCTAGAGGGCTGACATATACTTACCCTCTACTACTAGATCCACTCTAGAGGACTGACATGTACTTACTCTCTACTACTAGATCCACCCTAGAGGTCTGACATATACTTACTCTCTACTACTAGTAGTTCCACCCTAGAGGACTGACATATACTTACTCTATACTACTAGATCCACCCTAGAGGACTGACATATACTTACTCTCTACTACTAGATCCACCCTAGAGGGCTTACATGTAATTACTCTACTACTAGATCAACCCTAGGGGGCTGACATATTTACTCTCTACTACTAGATCCACCCTAGAGGGCTGACATATACTTACTCTCTACTACTAGATCCACCCTAGAGGGCTGACATATACTTACTCTCTACTACTAGATCCACCCTAGAGGGCTGACATGTAATTACTCTACTACTAGATCCACCCTAGGGGGCTGACATATTTACTCTCTACTACTAGATCCACCCTAGAGGGATGACATATACTTACTCTCTACTACTAGATCCACCCTAGAGGGCTGACATATACTTACTCTCTACTACTAGATCCAACCTAGAGGACTGACATATACTTTCTCTCTACTACTAGATCCACCCTAGAGGACTGACATGTAATTACTCTACTAATAGATCCACCCTAGAGGACTGACATACTTACTCTCTACTACTTGATCCACCCTAGAGGGCTGACATATTTACTCTCTACTACTAGATCCACCCTAGAGGACTGACATATTTACTCTCTACTACTAGATCCACCCTAGAGGACGGACATATACTTTCTACTACTAGATCAAACCAAGAGGGCTGACATACTTACTCTCTACTACTAGATCCACCCTAGAGGGCCGGCATGTTATTACTCTACTACTAGATCCACCCTAGAGGACTGACATATACTTTCTACTACTAGATCCAACCAAGAGGGCTGACATACTTTCTCTCTACTACTAGATCCACCCTAGAGTGCTGACATGTAATTACTCTACTAATAGATCCACCCTAAAGGACTGGCATATACTTACTCTCTACTACTAGATCCACCCTAGAGGACTGACATGTAATTACTCTATTACTAGATCCACCCTAGAGGGCTGACATAAACTTACTCTCTACTTCTAGATCCACCCTAGAGGGCTGACATGTACTTACTCTCTACTACTAGATCCACCCTTTCTCTTCTTATTGCTTTTCACACTGTCTGGAGTCCCTTTAAATATACGAGACATGTTTATGAATATTAAGGGAATATCATTTTATACTGATAAAATGTTAACATACCATGCATTGCCTCTCATTATAGTGTTTTTGTAGTAGACCAGATACTCCATGTGCTGACTGATGAAGTATCTTTCCTATTCCACATAAAACAGGGCCTAAATTAAAAGATTGTTTGTTTGCAGTTTGCGACCGACCCACGGCAAATCCGCCGACCCAAACAATTATTTTCATTTCTTGTTCAATATTTTATTTTTTTCAAATATTTTTTTTCATTCCCCCCTCCCCCACAATGTGTTTATAGTAAATTGAAAGCATCTATATGACTGACCTTGTGAGTGAGAAAAATGTGAGGAAAGGACACTCGAAAAGAATATTGTTCTTTGCAGTAACATAAATTGACACAGAGTTCAATGTTTATACTTTAACAGGGCTTGACATTAACTTTTTTTTTCTACTTGCCAGAACTTGAAAATTTTATGCGTGGGAACAATATTTTGGGTAAAGTGTATATTTCTACAAATTAATAATGTTATTTTTGGGCAAGTCATTGTCTAATCCACTTGCCCAAACTAAATTTCTACTTGCCCTAGGCAAGTGAAAATTTGACCATATTTTTCAAATATTTCTCATATGTTTTAGGTGAAATATAAAAAGAGTGTAGATAGTATGCACTGGATTTGATGTTCATATCTTGTACCAAGCAAATGATTTTGTCATTTGAAACATAACTTCGAAAAAGTTATCGTCGAGCACTGTTTAATAGCACAAAGTCTGTTTCATGTGTCCACAAATGAACATTTGATCAATGTTTGGCATGTTCTGTTAATATTTAACTAAACCCTTTAAAAAAAAGAAAAAGAATAATACTAGTGAAGCACACTATATTTGCATGCCGTCGATGGGCATGCGTTAATAATAAGAATGTGTTAAAATATATATATATATCCCTACGTACCGACCTAGCCCTAAAAGCCATTGGTCGGAAACTGCAAACTATATAATACAGGTGGTTAAAAGGTAACTGATTCAGGGCCCATAATATAAGCTAAAATGGGAAGGAAGATTGGGATTGCATATAGATCTTTATACAGAGCTCTGTGTCTTGTGGCTTAAGAGATTTTTGACATAAAATACCTTAAATTATTATTTTTTGAACATGCTCACAGTTTGCATAGTTCATACTTGTAATTTGGCGCCATCTTGGACATCTCTGCATGTCCTCGATTTAGGTCAAATTTAAATTCATTTATTTAAATAACACTTTCTTACAATTGTTTTGATGTATACTAATGTGTGTTATTAAAAAAACTCTTGTCCCAGCTCTAACGTTTGTATAGTCAATTGTCATTTGTTGCACTAATTTCTTCTTTTGACCCTAAATTATTAAAAGTTTTTCCTTATGTAAGTAAGTCATGTAAAACATGTGACCCCTGGGGCAGGGCTAAATGGATACACGCATAGTAAATGCAAAATATTAAACCTCTGGTTCTTGTAGGTTTATTTTCTGTTCATTATATTAAATACTTATTCACCGAAAACAAATGTAGGCTTTTTCAGCAAAATCAATAGTTTTTCGACTCTTACGGAGGTCAACAACAAATCCACAGAAGGACCTGTTGACACGGATTGAACGTGCATTTCATATGATATAAGTTCATCGCAAAGATGAATTCAACATCCACAAAGATAACTTACCTCAAACTATGCATAATATCAGTGCTCCAGATAATTAGAGTACATACTCATAAAATTAAACTAGATGGGTGTTCCGCGGAACACGTGTCGCCTGTCGGCGCTTTGTTAGTATAACAAGGTTTTTTGGACCCAGATAAATGACCTTGACAAACTGGCCAAAGTAAGTTTTTGCGAAAACAAGAGGACAATGACCTTGAAGCTCTACTGATAGTTTCTGAAAGCTAGATCAGCATGCCTGTGACGTTTCATGAAAATCTGTCAAGTAGTTTCAGAGTATTAGTCTCTACAAGTTTTGACTATGTAACTCTAAGTAAACAAAGATGGCCACTGATAGTCATGTTTAATGTTAAATCAAAATGATTTTCGACAAGGACCAACATCATGTCATGCTGATCATTTTAGAAAAAGTCCCATATCACTTACAGTTTTCAAGAAGTTATTGCTACAAACTTTTTTAAAAATCTATTTTTAGCCATGGTGGCCATCTTGAATTTCTAGCCAGTCTGAAATATTGCTAGGATCAACTAGACATCAAGAGAAACATTCCTGTGAAGTTTCATGAAAATCCGTCAAGTAGTTTCAGAGGAGTAGTCGCTACAAGTTTTTACTATATAACTATATGTAAACAAAGATGGCAGCCATGTTTAACGTCGAATCAAAATAATTTTCGACAAGAAACAACATCATGTCATGCTGATCATTTTAGAAAAAATCCTATATCAATATCACTTATAGCTTTCAAAAAGTAGTCACTACAAACTTATTCTTTAAAAATCTATTTTCAGCTTTGGTGGCCATCTTGAATTTCACATCAACATGAATTTTTGCTAGGATCAACAAGACATCATGGGCAACATTTCTGTAAAGTTTTATGAAAATCCATCCTGTAGTTTCAGAGGAGTAGTTGCTACAAACAAAAGTTTACAGACAGACGGACGACGGACACCGCACCACGGCAGATCAGTCGAAAATGAGTATCTAACCCATATAATGACTTTCAGTGTGATCTTGACCTTTATATTTTAGTATGGTGATGTTGATGTTGTCATGATGAGTATATATTGAAAGTTTGAAGAAGAAATATCAAGAAATGAGGAAGTTATAGCAAACGTTAAGTTTTCGTGAAGAAAAAAATGTGTATTTAACCCATATATAATGATCTTCAGTGTGACCTTGACCTTTATAGTTTAGTATGGTCATGTCAATGTTATCAGGATGAGTATATATTGAAAGTTTGATGAAGAAATATCAATAAATGAGAAAGTTACAGCCAATGTTGTTTTCGTGAAGAAAACAAGAGGTCAATGACCCTTGATAGCTAGATCAGTTTTCCTGTGAAGTTTCGTGAAAATCTGTCCAGTAGTTTCAGAGTGGTTACAAGATTTTATATATAACTCTATATAAACAAAGATGGCTGCTGGCAACCATGTCTAATGTCGAATCAAAATATTTTAGAAAAAGTCCCATATCAATATCACTTAGTTTTCAAGAAGTAGTCACTACAAATTTGTTTTTTTAAAAATCTATATTAAGCCATGGTTGCCATTTTGAATTTCCTGTCAACCTGAAATTTTGCTAGGATAAAGTAGACATCAATATCACATAGTTTTCAAGAAGTAGTTTTTAAAAATCTATTTTTGGCTAAACTGAAATTTGCTAGGATCACCTAGACATCAAGAGCAACATTCCTGTGAAGATTCATGAAAATCTGTCAAGTAGTTTCAGAGGAGTAGTCGCTACCAGTTTTTACTATATATAACTCTATATAAACAAAGATGGCCACTGGCAGTCATGTTTAATGTCGAATCAAAATAATTTTCGACAAGGATCAACATCACGTCATACTGATCATTTTAGGAAAAGACGCATCAATATCACTTATAGTTTCCAAGAAGTAGTCACTACAAACTTGTATTTTGAAAATCTATTTTTAGCCGTGGTGGCCATCTTGAATTTCCGGCTGACCTGAAGTTTTGCTAGGATCAATTAGACATCTAGAGCAACATTCCTGTGAAGTTTCATGAAAATCCGTCAAGTAGTTACAGAGGAGTAGTCGCTACAAGTTTTTACTAGATAACTCTATGTAAACAAGATGGCCACTGACAGCCATGTTTAACATCGAATCAAAATGATTTTCGACAAGGACCAACATCATGTCATGCTGATCATTTTAGAAAAAAGTCCCAAATCAATATCACTTATAATTTTCAAGAAGTAGTCGCTACAAACTTGTTTTTTGAAAATCTATTTTTAGCCGTGTGAATTTCATGAAAATCTGTCATGTAGTTTCAGAGGAGTCAGTGCTCACGCTACCATACGCCATGGTCGCCATTTGCGATTATTTTATAATACTGTCGATTATTTTAAAGAAATGTCGACAAGAAATGGCGATTATTTTATTTTAATAATTTTTTTTATTTTTATTTTTTTTTGTACATTTTTCGTATAATGGTCTGTTTGACAACCCATGTAATAAATGACTGCAATAAACATTACATAATCCGTTCACACCCCCTATGATGTCGCCACGCGCTTATCAATTATCGCTTGTAAAAGTTGTTAATACCCTTAATTGGCACTTCGTTGTCGGATAATCGGCATTGTTGATACACGCAAACATCATGTGATTAATGGACCCAATAGCCAATCAGATATGCCGTTATTTGTTATCTTTCGGGCGATTGACCAATCAGACAATCCGTTACGCATCCAACAGTAGGTACAGTTTCCTGTTTGTTTTTCTGTACACAAACTACGAAGAGATGAAATTAATTTGTGCACGCACTATTATGAACATAGTCGCTACTTTCACCTGCATTAATAGCTATCCCATCATGATCCCGATAGGTAGCAAACTCCCATGTGTATTGTGAAGTGTGAAAACACTTGCAATAAAGTAATTAAAACATTGAAACAATAAGAAGTTGAATATTGTGCCTGGCTTCGTGTCGGCAGTTTCAATTTGTCACAACTTTGAGATCGACAATTAATGACATAAAACTACATTATCCTACTATTAGGGTTGTTTTCTTTCCCCTTTGATAAGAAAGACCATTTTTGGCATTCAAAACACAATAATGCATGAAAAAAGTTCGTAATTGATGGTATTTCGATTAAATGTTTTGTAATTTTCGGACCGTAAAAGTGCGGTGTCATAGTACTTCGGATGGTACATAATTTCGGATTTTTTTTTTTTTTTTTTTTACATAATCAAATGAGAAAAACTGTCCTTTACAAATACATGTTGGTGGAAAGAAAAACGATATATAGATGACAGATACATAAGGTATATTTCTATTCATTATTTAATCCATCATTCTTTGTTTTATCAATGTGTAAGGAGTTCCTGGAATCCTACTTTTAAATTTTAAATTCTAGTCTAGGCTCCTACTTCTTTCACTTGGAGAAAGTGGTGACAAAAAGAAAAATATAGCCACATGGCCCTGATAGTCTAATAAACCCTGATTGAAAATTTGGCTATTATTTTCTTAACTAAAAACTGTGTGGCTATTAATTTAAAATGGCCAGTGTGAGCACTGGGAGTAGTCGCTACAAGCTTTCATTATATAACTCTATGTAAACAAAGATGGCCACAAGCAGCCATGTTTAACGTCGAATCAAAATAATTTTCGACAAGGATCAACATCCTGTCATACTGATCATTCTAGGAAAGACGCATATAGTTTTCAAGAAGTAGTCGCTACAAACTTTTATTTTGAAAATCTATTTTTAGCCATGGCGGCCATCTTGAATTTCCGGCCGACCTTAATTTTACTAGGATCAATTAGACATCAAGAGCAACATTCCTGTGAAGTTTCATGAAAATCTGTCGAGTAGTTACAGAGGAGTAGTCGCTACAAGTTTTTACTAGATAACTTTATGTAAACAAAGATGGCCGCTGACAGCCATGTTTAACATCGAATTAAAACAACCAACATCATGTCATGCTGATAATTTTAGAGAAAAAGTCCCATATCAATATCACTTATAGTTTTCATGAAGTAGTCGCTACAATTTTTTTTTTTGAAAATCTAATTTTCGCCGTGGCGGCCAACTTGAATTTCCGGCTGACCTAAAGTTTTGTTAGGATCTATTAGACATCAAGAGAAACATTCTAATGTTGAAAAGGGAGGAACTTTGCCCGTGCCACCGGCATGCCCCCCAGATTTTTTTTGATTCCTAGGTGCTCTGAGATGCAATCTGGGGCTATTTCAAGGCAACAAACAGCTCATCATTTCCAACAGTTTTTAGTAGGACTTTTACAAATTTTTGTAATTTCTTTTATAAATTTTACAAAATTACTTTTACAAATTTTTGGCTGGTCACTGGGCAGGCCACTTCCACGAGGCAATCTGGAATCTCTTCCTTCACTCGTACCCCTTACACAAAAAAGAAAAAAAAATATCCTACCCACCCCCCAACCCCACCCAGATTTTCTCAATGAATTTACACTGATCTCAAAAATGGTCCCTGGGACTCTAAAATGGCCGGAAATCCGCCAATCGGCGGAAATGTCTCATGCCTGCATTCGTGTAAAGTTTCATGAAAATCCATCAAGTATTTCCAGAGGAGTAGTCGCTACAAGTTTTCATTATATAACTCTATGTAAACAAAGATGGCCACTGGCAGACATGTTTAACGTCGAATCAAAATAATTCTCGATAAGGATCAACATCATGTCATGCTGATCATTTTAGAAAAAGTCCCATATCAATATCACTTAGAGTTTTCAAGAAGTAGTCGCTACAAACTGGTTTTTTAAAAATCTATTTTTAGATTTTGCGGCCATCTAGGATTTCACAATAACATGAACTTTTGTTAGGATCAACTAGACTTCATGGGGAACATTTCTGTAAAGTTTCATGAAAATCCATTCAGTAGTTTCAGAGGAGTAGTCGCTACAAAAAAAAATTACGGACGGACAGACAGATGGACGACAGTCTCCGCACCACGGCATAAGCTCTGCTGATCTCTGATCAGTAGAGCTAAAAATAACTAAAAGACTGAAATAAATGAAAACTGCATTGTGACCTCTGTTTCATTATTAACAAAACCTTTATATTTTAGATCCTAACTACATGTTTTTTGATTCATTCTACCTACCGTGTAAGTTGAAGAACCCATGCAGACCAATTCAGGTGATTCTCTATATAACAAGAGGTGAGAGGGGTACGCAGGGCTGACACTAACGCAAGCCCGAGGTTTATCATTTTCGAGAAGGACTAGTAAAAAGTCACAGTTGACAAGCCCCATGGGCTAGTTGTTTTTATTATTTAAATGTCAATTTTAAATGATCTTACATGATCCTGATGTTGAAAATTGCCAAATCATTACAATTTTCCACTATTCAAACTCTTCAATATCGTAATGTAATGTAGGGTACGATATCGACCAAGACAAGCATCTGTGAATCTGCGAATGTGTAGGTGTGTCAGATTACTGGACAATGATTGGCCATTTTTTCTTTGATGCTGAAAAATACCCCGCGTTTTATACATGTCCCCACATCATTTTCGTAGAGACGCTAGCATTTCTATCACTATATTATCTTCTAAACATTTTAGTGACATGATGACTGTGACCTTCACATTGTCAACAAAAATGTGGCAATATTTAAATACAGAACTGTCTCCATCGAAACCAACGAAAAACAGCATAGGAAATGCGTCATCAGCAAAAAACAACATGATTCAAATAAACACATCGTGGAAGTGCCTACAGAGCCTTTTTACCGGTTTTGGGGAAGAGGCCTTTTGTCGTTAACTGGGGAAAAAATTCCATAAATGGGGAATGAAATTTCCAAGGTAAGTCTGCATTACTTTAAAAGAAATTTGGGTGGGGAAAGGGCCTTATACAGGCTGTGCAAAGAAGGGTATAATGGCCTTGGCCTATAAATGGATTGACTATGACCTATCTATCTATCTTCCTTTAATCCCAAACCCCTGCTGGGGACCTAGGAATGGCATGCGTCTATGTTAAATTAATAAAATAAAAGTAAGTAAGTAAAGATTAAAAATAAAAACAATTGCGAGTCATGTTCCACTATGCTAACTGCAGAGTTGAACAGCTCTATAATGGGTAGGGTGTGGATATCTAAGGGAAGGGCATTCCAGTGAACTATTGTTCTGGGGAAATACGAATACTTTTAATAGTCGAATGTCGTGCCTATTACTCTAAATTGAAGTGGGTGTAGGTGTCTAGATCTTCTGTTCGTCATTGTCATATAGTCCTCAAGTGGGATAGCTACAAGACTGTTGGTGATCTTGTAGCAGAGGGAGAGCCTACTATCTATACGTCGCTGGACAAGTCTTCTCCATTTCAAGGAGTGGAGCATCTCTGTGGCACTTAAGTCTGTCCATTGTCATGTTTTGCCTATCGAGCTGCCCTGCTTTGGACAGCTTCGATCTGGTTTATGTAACATTCATTGTGGGGAGGCCAGACATTGGAGCAGTACTCGAGGTGCGGTCGGACTAACGTTTTCTAGGCCATAGACTTATGTGGTTCTGAGTGTACTTTGATGTTTCTGCGAAGGAATCCTAGTGTTTGATTTGCTTTCTTGGTGATTCTGTCTGTGTGTGTTCCACGTTAGATCGTCTGAAATATCAACACCAAGATATTTTTGCTGATGTTGTTGCTTCGAGTTTTGTATTATGAAGGTAGTATGAAGTGTCTATGGGTGTTTTAGACTTGGTGATTTGGATGACTTAGCATTTTGTGGGATTAAATTTCATATCCCATTTTGTTTCCCATTTTTCAAGTTTGGTTAGATCATTTTGTAGTGTTTTTGATTGTTTTTCTGAAGTGATTGTATTAAATGTATATGGCAGTGTCATCTGCAAATAACCTAACCCGGGAATTGACATCTATTGGGAGGTCATTTATATATGCAAGAAACAGTATTGGGCCGAAGACGGATCCTTGTGGTACTCCAGAAGAAACAGGTATTGATGATGACCTGGATCCATTGACAACCACTCTCTGTGTGCGGTTGTCTAAGAATGACTTTATCCATATGAGAGTATTCCCTGATCCCGTATTCGCTCAGCTTGAAAATCAGTTTCTCATGCCGTCATGGATGACCTTATCAAATGCTTTGCTGAAATCAAGTAGAATCAGGTCTATTTGTTTCTTGGAGTGAACACCTTTGAATAGTTCATCCATAAGCATTATGAGCTGCGTTTCTAGTCACAAACCTGTTGTCTTTTACAATATTTTACAAGGAGTACAGTCATAATGGAAAAGCAACCTCTGCTATAGATGAGATGAATTATGAAGTTTCCCCTCAGACATGCCTTTGCCAGGGAGCAAACCCACACTGGACAGATGTCTGTCTCTAGCTCCAAAGCCAAGGCCTTATCCATGCAGCTACCAAGACATATTTTGGTATATTTTTGTTTTGCCGTAAAAGAGTAAAAGGAGGATTAGTTGTTTTTAAGAAGGACTAGTAAAAAGAAGAAGGCACTAGCCCTGAAGGCTAGTAGTCATAAAAGTTAGTGTCTACACCTGGGTATGGGATTGATAGCGAGCACAGCTTGCGTCGCGAGCGCAGGCGAGCTCCTATGGTATCATGCAGGCGAAAAGTAAACATACCAATCCATCCTTGTGAAATGTCTTGGGTCATTTACGGCAGTTTATGGGCGACTTCAACCGTAAAATAGCATATTTCGTTACGAAATTAACAAGATAAGCTTTCGTAGAAATCATTAAGAATGGTGGTTTCCACGCAGAATGAGGTGAAAACAAGAGGCCCAAGAGGGCCTGTGGACGCTCTACTGGCTCAAGATAAAGTTTATGTATAAGGGGCCATAAGTCTTTCAAAAATCATTCAACCAGAACATGACAATGACAGGTGAAACTAGGCTAAATAGTGATCATCCTCGCCAAGATTCGCTGAAATCTGGCAAAGAGTTCAGAAGAGACTAATCTGGACAAAGTTTGTGTATTAAAACATTTGAAGGGTCACAACTCTGCCAAAAATCACTCGACCGAAATATGGCAATGATATGCACAACTAGGCTTGATACTGATCATCCTTGTCAAGTTTCGTCTGTATCCAGCCAGGGGTTCAGGAGAACTAGCCCAGAAAAAAATTGTGGTACATGTATCAAAATCCTTTAAAGGGCCATAATTCTGCCAAATATCTGTAAACCGAAACTAGACGATGACATGCACAACTAGGCTTGGTGCTGATCATCCCTGCAAAGTTTCATTGAAATCTGGCGAGGGGTTCAGGAGAAGTAGATCAGAACAAAGTTTGTGTATTAAAACCTTTAAAGGGCCACAACTCCGCCAAAAATCATTCAACCGGAACACGGCTATAATTTGCACAACTAGACATAGAATTGATCATCCCTTAAAAGTTTCGTTTAATCCGGCCAGGGGTTCAAGCGAACTAGTCAGAACAAAGTTTGTGTATTAAAACCTTTAAAGGGCTATAACTCTGCCAAAATCATTCAACTTGAACACGGTGACTATGTACAACTAGACTTGGTACTGATCATCCCTGCAAAGTTTCAATGAAATCCGGCCAAATGAAGGCCTTTTCGTCTTAATGAGGCCAAGATATAGCATATTTCAGAAAATCAGGGGCCATGACTCCGATGTAAATGGTCCAATCTGGATCTTTTTCGAACTTGTCCAAGCTTTCACTGATATTAACAATCTGGTAGTTTCTTAAAAATCGGATGAAAGATGCCTTATCGTCTTAACGAGGCAAAATATTGGATTTTAACTAAATCAATGGCCTTAACTCCACTGTTACTGGTCCGATCTGGCTGGTTTTCAAACTTGACCGAGCTGTCATTGATATTAACAATCTAGTAAAGTTTCATAAAGATCGCATGAAAAATGAAAGCCCTATCGTCTTAATGAGGCAAAGTATAGCATTTTTAACTAAATCAAGGGCCATAACTCATCTGTTACTGGTCAGATCTGGCTGGTTTTCGAAATTGTCTGAGCTGTCATTGATATAAACAATCAGGTAAAGTTTCGTAAAGATCAGATGAAAGATGAAGGCCCTATCGAATTAACGAGGCAAAATATAGCATTTTTAACTAAATCAAGGGCCATAACTCATCTGTTACTGGTCCGATCTGGCTGGTTTTCGAAATTGACTGAGCTGTCATAGATATAAACAATCAGGTAAAGTTTTGTAATGATCAGATGAAGGCCCTATCGAATTAACGAGGCAAAATATAGCATTTTTAACTAAATCAAGGGCCATAACTCCGCTGTTACTGGTCCAATCTGGCTGATCTTCGAAATGTCCGAGCTTTCTTTTATATAAATAATCTGGTAAAGTTTGGTAAAGATCGAATGAAAGATAAAGGCCCTATCGTCTCAACGAGGCAAAATAAAGCATTTTTAACTAAATCAAGGGCCATATCTCCGCTGTTAATGGTCCGATCGAGCTAGTTTTTGAACTTGTCCTAGCTCTCATTTATATGAACAATCTGGTAAAGTTTGGTAAAGATTGGAAGAAAGATAAAGGCCACATCATCTTAATGAGGCAAAATATAGCAATTTTATCTAAAACAAGGGCAATAACTCCGCTGTTAATGATCCGATCTAGCTGGATTTCAAACTTGTCTGAGCTTTCACTGTGCAAGTTTGGTAAAAATCAAATAATAAATGAAGGTGCTAGAGTGTTCACAAGGCTTAATATGGCATTTTTCAGCAAAACAAGGGCCATAACTCCAGTGAATTTATTTCGATCTTGCCGGTTTTCCAACTTGTCCGAGCTTTCATTGATATAAAGACACTGGAAAAGTTAAGTAAAGGTCCGATTAATATTGAAGGCCCTAGAGTGTTCACAAGACAGAAAGTAGCATTTTTCAGAAAAAACAAGGGCCATAACTCCGGTGTTACTCATCCGATTTAGCTGGTTTTCGAACTTGTTTGAGCTTTCATTGATATTAACAATCTGTGCAAGTTTGGTAAAGATCAAATAATAAATGAATGTGCTAGAGTGTTCACAAGGCAGAAAATGGCATTTTTTAGAAAAAACAAGGGCCATCACTCTGGTGTTACTGAACCAATTTAGCTGATTTTCGAACTTGTCCAAGCTATCATTGTCATTAACAATATGTGCAAGTTTGGTAACGATCAAATAATAAATGAAGGTGTTAGAGCGTTCACAAGGCAGAAAATGGCAATTTTCAGAAAAAACAAGGGCCATAACTCCGGTGTTACTGATCCAATTTGGCTGGTTTTCAAACTTGTCCGAGCTTTCATTGATATTAACAGTCTGTGAAAGTTTGGTAAAGTTCAAATAATAAATGAAGGTGCTACAGTGTTCACAAGGCTTAATATGGCATTTTTCAGCAAAACAAGGGCCATAACTCCGGTGAAATTTATCCGATCCGGCTGGTTTTCGAACTTGTCCGAGCTTTCATTGATATAAAGATACTGGCAAAGTTACGTAAAGATTCGATTAATAATGAAGGCCCTAGAGTGTTCACAAGGCAAAAGTTAACAGACGGACGGACGGACGACGGACAACTCGCCATCCCATAAGCTTTGCTGGCCTTCGGCCAGTAGAGCTAAAAACATTAAAAACCTTTCTCGAACACATCCAAAAATGACAATGAAATTGCATTTTTACCTATGTCGCCAAAACGGCCATTAACCGGAAGCGTAGCCCAAACTGTTACCTTGCGCGTTGTTCATTGGCGAAAATTCGTCAAAACATTTCACAATTTAATAAAAGTAGATTTCGTGTCGCAGAAATGTACATGTCTCGCTAACCGATTAGGATAAACAAATGATTTGGTTAAAAACCATCTTTCATTTGTTTATTTTCCCGTAAAACCATAAATGCAATCGGAATTCTTCGCAGATTTCCGTATTCGGTCGTCTACTATTGTAAGCCATTGACGGAAATCGACGAGGTTATTCCGTGTACATTCGTCAAACCCGAACAACCTGGCAATTTCCTGAAATGTTACGGAAATGACAAGACGTCATTGATTTACGTCATCATCGTATGTCATCACATTATGACGTATTGTCTGTTAGTAAACAATTAGTGAGCAAGGTGCTTATTACCGATCCATCTTTCTTTCTTTCTTCCAATACTACTGACGTATTATACACATACTTATGATTATCAAAGTTTCGTTTCTGTGGATGAGTTTACCTGCAGGCTTTTTAATGATAACCACAGAAGTTCAGCGAGATTTTTAACCTGAATAGGGTATGTCTCTCCCTGCACATGAGACCAACGGCTTTACATCAGTCGGGAGAATGACATACTTTCACAGTAACTTTAACTATCATACACGAATAGTTCTAGATCTAAGGGAGTGCGTTATCAATTCTCGAGACGTGAACCTCCGGGAGTCGAACCCCAGACTTCTATATCCAGAGGCAAGTAAGCTAACCACTCTGTCATCGCATCTTTTTTTACCGCACAGTAACATTATGGTCCATTATGAACAAAATATAACTACTAGTATTTAGAACAACACCAGGTCTAGAGTGACTAAACGATGGTTAGGCCCAAGATGTTACTCACACTGACAGGGGTAGGAACAGCCTCCTTCCCGAGATCCAAATAATTTGACTGGCGTGTTTGGGTAGGGGAAGTTCAAAAGGTATTTTTACCCTATGTTGCATATTTTGGGGCGCTTCGACCTTTTATCCAAAAATGGTTTTAATGAGTTGGGCATACCGAAATTAAGACATTCTGAAACTATTGAGGCTAACTGAAGTTATATTTGAGATTTCTTATGTTTTTGCTGTCCCAGCAACACGGCAGATATACACCCGAAAGAGGCTAATGCAGAATGTAGACAGATAGATAGGAATTTACATACAAAAAGCCTCATCTGAACTGATGGCTGTAAAATATTTATTTTTTAACCGAATTTCCAAACTAAGGTGTTTTTATTTACCACTAAAATTGCCAGTTTCAATTATATATAATGTATTTACATTTTGTTAAAATTACTCACTCACATAGCTGAAAAACCTTTAGCTTAAACAAACGAAATAATAGCAAATTTGTCGGGTTTAGACTCCACCATAATGTACAGAATTTGTATTTTTTATTTTTGGCTGGATTGCGTAGCAAATCCAGGCTTGCAGTTCGGCGATTTCCATGTGTGTGTCTGTCCGTCTATCCGTCCGTCCGTCTACGAGTTTTGAAGTTTTCGTTAAAGTTTTTGTTTTTTCCTCATTTCTCAAAAATGTATTGTCGAAAAGCTTTGAAACTTGACACTTGTTCAACATCATTACAAATGTTATATGCAAATAGCCCTAACTATGTCATGTATTTTACCTGGACTACCCCACTTTTCACACAGATTTTTCACTTAAAATGTTAAATTCGCAATCCGGCTTTCGCGCCACTATTGGTGCTTTACCTTTTTTTTTTGTTACTTTTAACAAAGTTTGAGGTTTCCACTGGACCCCCATATAAATGAAACGTTCCTATGCCAGTGTACCTGTAACCGGTCAGCCGGTTTGGTCTGATGCTACGGAGTAGTTCAAATTTGAAGATGATGAAAACACGGTTCTGAAACTTACCTGTCTTCTGCTTCAATCGATCTATGCTTTTCTCTGTCCTAACATTTCACTATTTTTGTTTTTCTACCACCGACAGAAACATTAGGGTCAAATAGGACACTCAGTTTCTTAAAATGTAGATGTAGAAACTAATAAGTATCTTGAGCACAGCTAGTGCTAAACGTCAAGAACAGTGAAACAAACCAACGTCTTTTCTACATAGCATTTGATGAATTTGGTGCATTTTCAGAATATATTGATGAAAAACGTCGGACCCGATGTCCCACCCCAGTGTTTTTTTTATGCCTAATTTGGGGCCGTTATTCGGCCCCATTCACAATGCCAAAAAGTATACTTTTTTCACAATTATATTCAAAAAATTCACAATCTGAAAAAAAAAGCCTTAGTGTATATACAGACCAGTAAGTATAATAGTCTTAATATACGCTGGTGTTAAAACTAGTCTGTATTTACCAATAACAAAACTTAAAACCGAGGGATATTAAACTGTGAAATTAAAAGTGAAAAAAGTTTCTTTTTCTTTTGTTATAATATTTCACAATTTTCACAATTTCTAGAAAAATGCCGCTATTTTTCACAATGGCACAGGCACAGGCTGCATTCACAAAACCAGTGCTCAAAGAAAATTATTTTAAGAGACAGGCCCAGGGCTTGTTGCTTCAGAAAATGGACAGGCCCCGATTTGAAATGGACAGGCCCTGATTTGAAATGGACAGGCCCTGATTTAAAATGGAAAGGTCCAATATTTTTTTCTTATTGGAAATGTGTCTTTATTCACTTTTATAGCACACATTAATTTTGTTACGTATGTATAATGAAGCTCAGAACCTTCTCTGACTATATTTTTCTTGTTGCTACCACTTTATGCTCCCTGGTCAGCGGACTTATTTACCATTTCGTTTAAAATATGTTAGAATAGAATATTACATAGTAATTTATAACCAATTCAAAGGAGAGTACTAGCACTTTTGCCAAACGATAATAATCAGAGCCGACTTGGTGAAACTGGAGCTTAACTTGGAGCCAAATTTTTAATCAGGTTTTATGAGACTATCAGAGCCTCCTCTGGCTATATTTTTTCTTTTTGTCACCACTTTCTCCAAGTAAAGAATTAGGAGCCTAGACTAGAATTCATTTAAAAGTAGGATTCCAGAAACTCCTTACACCTTAAATAATGAATAGAAATATACTTTATATCTGTATTTATACATATACAGTATATATATTTTTCTTTTTTCTTTCCACCAACATGTATTTGTAAAGGACAGTTTTTCTTATTTGATTATGTAAAAAAAAAAAAAAAAAAAAAAAAAAAAATATATAATATATTCGAAATTATGTACCATCCGAACTACTATGACACCGCACTTTTACGGCCCGAACATTCAATCGAAATACCATCAATAACGATTTTTTTTCATGCATTAGTGTGTTTTTAATGACAAAAACGGTATTTCTTATCACAAAGGAAAGAAAACACAACCCTAATAGCAGAATAATGAGTTTTATGTCAACAATTGTCGACCTCAAAGTTGCGACAAACTGCCGACACGAAGCCAGGCAAAATATTCAAACTTCTTATTGTTTCAATGTGTGTGTATAACACATTTTAATTACTTTATTGCAAGTGTTTTCACAGTTCACAATACACATGGGAGTATTTTGTCTTGAGGAACTTGAGCTTGAGATCCTGTAAAACTGATTTTTGGGGGATTTTTTTTTTAGACAGGCCCGACGGGCTCCTCGTCTGCAAAATGAGAC
The DNA here is from genome assembly GCA_037043455.1 of Cyrtodaria siliqua. Taxonomy (NCBI): domain Eukaryota; kingdom Metazoa; phylum Mollusca; class Bivalvia; order Adapedonta; family Hiatellidae; genus Cyrtodaria; species Cyrtodaria siliqua. The sequence continues at coordinate 249,086 of JAWPHD010002125.1, read as the reverse complement.
AGGCCCGGAATGGATTTCGAGGAGCCCCGGGCGTCGGGCTATCCTATTTCTTGAGCACTGAAAACACATAAAAAAAACACTGCACCCCCAGACATACTCAACTAAATATTGAGCTAATATTCTGAAAATGGACCACCATTTATTAAATGTCAAATTCCTATGTTTTAAAATCATTGTACTTTTCTCAAACATACATCATCATAATGATTAGACAATACGTATGAATCAATTTAACACACGTTGAAGACAAGACGTATATTAGACGTATATTCAAATAAAAAAAAGCTTAAATCATATATACTCTGTAAAAAAAAGTTTTGGACCATGGCAGTGTTCGAACCCGTACAATGATCGCTGAACCATAACATTCGACCATAACCCTTATTATCTCAGTTGATAATTCACAATAGATCAATAATCAACAATAATTATCGTTTACAATGAAAGTTCGTGAAAAAATAATAATCTTTTTATTGGTTACTCGAATGTGTCCGTAACTTGAACTTTGCAACATTTTTTACAGACCCTTTGTGTGTTTGCGATATTTTTTTTTAATCAAATCTTGTTTGGAATTTAATGATTCTGGTACCAAATTAACCGGGTAGGGTAGACCTTGGTTACTAAAAAAAAGATACTTAAATTCTGTACACTAGTTTTATTTTTATATGACTTTATATACCCTGGTCCGAAACCTTTTTTACCGAGTATATATATATATATATAGCTTACATACACTGATGCAGTAGCAGCTTTTATGACGGTTGGTGATTTAGCCAATGTCGATCCAGACTGGATCATGACTAGATAGCCGTTCAAAGTTCGTTCCATGCCATATCTGTCCTGTCTGGGAACGAATTGAAATTTGACTGAAGCATTGTGGTGTACTGGTTAGAGCGTCTGCCTTGCATTCGGGAGGTCGTGGGTTCGAGTCCCCAGATACTTTAAAAATGGAACCCTTGCCTGACGAGCAAATAATGGGTAGTGCTACGACTGATTGACCAGTGTCAGAATAATGTGACTGGGGTATCATGTCTACTACGGTGTGGTATTCCAGTGCGGCAGCACTATAAAGAAACCATTGAGTTCGCTGCTTCAATAGACATATCATCACATCACACACAAACACACAGATAAAAGTCCAGACTCAATTGTGCCTATAATCGTCGGGTACGACGCCTGTCGTAGGCGGACGGATTATAATCCTTAGAAATATACACACACACACGAATTGAAATTTGTTGGGGTGGGATGTCACGATTCATAAGACACGTACAGGTAGACTTGCACTAGATGTGAGAATCATGGCTCTTATGGTGGTATGTACCTACCATGATATAGGTACACGCCATAAGAACTACGATTCTCGCAGCTAGACTTGCACATATCGGTGTATACATACGCAGCGGCACAATCAAACATGAACTGTGCTCGCCCTATAGGTTTAACCTATTTCATATTATAAAATTATGAGGGCAAATTATTTAGGCATCATTGGTAAGTTTGCATCATGAAACATCTATTCGTCTGGAAATATTCGCGATTTATACCTGATCCACAGGGTCCAGGAGAAAGAGAGCTTGTCGCCATGGTGGTTGCGAATCCTTTATCTTGCTTTAATTATGTTTCTTCTTTTAAAACAATGGAAAACCGAAGTTCGTGACAATACCAATATTATTGTCGTCATTAGACTGTATCAAACTGGATAACAATCGGGGTTGATCAAAGATTTAAGGGTTAATAATAGTCATGAGCGTTTCGTTAACAAGATTAATCAGATCGATTCGTCTACCAGTCAGTAGCCGGTTTATCAGAAAAATTACACTCGTGTTAAAACAGCTTTGTTGGATTACTCTTATTTTTTTCTCTTTTTTTGGAGGGGGTGTGGGGCGGGGGCGGGGGAATTGGGGGAACAGTGGCAGGCGCGTATCCAGGCATACGCAGGTACGCCAATGCGTACAATTCGTCAGCAAAAGTGAAAAAATAAAAGTTCAAAATGCCATATTAACGCTGAAATATAGCTTGAGAACGCATCATTTGCCTCCTAATTTCCCATAACCCCCATCGGTGTGAAAGGGAAACCCCCTCCTACACCTACCCCCCACTCGCAGCGTCGCTGCTCGGTTCGCAGCTACGCTTCTCATATCTGGCGTACATTTCAAAATGCTCCAGGTACGCCCCTGAGTGGAGTGGGGGCAGGCGTCCGTGGCCGAGTGATTAGAGTTTCTGCTGACCTGAAATCACTTACTCCTCATCGCTGTGGGTTCGAGCCATCATGGGTCCAGGAATCTGGATATAAGGAAGCTATCCAGTTGGCCATACTGACGTCATTTCGAGTTTTTCAAATGATACTAGTATCGATCGAGGGCCAGAATGTCCAGTTGTCTTGCGGAACGTCGGTGGTTCTACCAGGTGCCCAGCCGTACACGAAACTTGCTCGGAGGGGCTCCTGGGGTTTTCCTCCACCAATAGAAGCCGTAAAGTCGATTTATGACCTTAAGTAGTTGTTGGTGCGACTATAAAATTCAATTCAATTCTGTGTGGGCCCTTCTGTTTGCTCTCGATCATGTTAGGATTATCACGGCAGGTGTGATTGTTTGCCATCAGTCCACAGGCGCGTAGCTGGGTCCAAATGTGAGTTACGCACCTCCGCTAGCGGGGTCCGGGTGCATGCTCCCGCGGGATTTTTTTTTTTTTGACGATCACACGTGAGTTTTGGCGTATATTTCATAGCAATTTGAAGCTTATTTTGACTGATATTTTAATACACATTGAAATCAGAAGACACACTAAATCAGGTACGGCAAACGGAACTTTAACACAACTCACCCGTCCCACCCCTTCCCCTTCAGTTTTTATTGCGTTTTTCGCATTTTTTTCGCATTTTTATTTTCGGACATTGACAAATAATTGTACGCACGTGCGTAGGTGCGTAAGCCCAGCAACGCGCCTGGTCCAGTAATACAATAACAACTTTACCGAACCGCCGTTAAAACAATCGTCGTGCCTGTAGCAAGTGGGAAACTATTCCAGAGTCTAAATCTGGATCTGGATGTTTACGTTGCCAGACCAGTTACGGCATAGAGAGTGTCTATAAACACTGAGTGAGAGCTGCCCTGAAGCCCTCAGTTGATTTTTACCGTGTTGAAGGTGATTCCACTCGATTGTCGTTTTAGGGAACAGAGAGTTTGTGTATTGTTCACTTTTGGCACTTTTGCCTTGCTCTACAATACAAATATTTGCTATTGTACGTCACTGATTTTCCTACAATGTTTTTCTACTTTATAGTCCTAAAATGATTTGACTCGAATTTGGAGTTCGTGTCAAATAGGAGTTGATAAAGTCGGTACCTTCCCTTCGGCCACTTTGTACTTTTTACGTCGGTCTTGTAAGGATGGTAGTTTCAAGTCCGCTAGCATTCTGGTGATACAGCCTTCTTCTCTCAATTTATAGTCTCCACTGAGAAATTGGGCTGCTTGTCGCTGCATCTTCTATAGTCGCGCTATGTCGTTTACATAGTACGGATCTCATTACCATACTACATATATACTCGACGATGGAACGTACTAGGGCTATGTATGCTGTTTGGCAACATCCTTGCGGGCAGTGTCTACATTCTTTTTCAGGAATGCCATTGAATAGTTTGCTTTCTTTGTGAGGTTGATGAGTTTGGTAAAGTACATCTCCCACTTGAGGTCTTCAGAGAGTGCAATCCTTAGGTAGGAGTGTACGTATTTACTCGTTGTAGGATATGGTGGTCCAGCTCGTAGAATCTTGAAGAGTTGTTGTTGACACTCATGATGACGCAATTATTTGCATTGAACCTCGTACCCCCACATCTTGGCCCATTCTCCAGTTCTTCGGTGGTCTGGGTGGATAGATATAGGAGGCAGTCATCTGAGAAGATAGGCATTTAACCATATCTGGATGGTCGTTTATGAGGCACAGGAATAGCAAGGGTCCGAGTACTTGGGGGAACATCGGAGTCCACTGTAACGGATTCTGAATGCTCCTTTAAACCCCAGCAGCCTTTTTTTGCCACTGACCGTTCCAAGGCGGTAGCCCTATTGTAAACCCTTTTGTGTTTGTAATGTCTTATTTGGTCTTTTATTCATCTTTAAAGTTGTTCTTTGTTTCTGTGTGTGTTTGTGGTTGACTGTCGTCCTTGAATGCTACTTTTCCTGTTCGATTTTTATATCTATATTGCATGTGAGGTTGTGTGAAAAACATGTTAAGCCAGTCGTGATTGGGTCTAGATATTGAACATATTTGGTAAGTTTATATAAAAGTTTATCATGAGGCACTGTGTCAAACGTCTTTGAGAAGTCGAAAATAATAATGTCAATTTGGTGTCCTTTATCATGCTTCTATAGAAGGTACTGCATAGTAGTAAGAAGGGGAGTTTCACACGAGTATAGCTGTGCTATACTTCTCCCAAGTCTTCTCCAGTGCTGCCTGTATCCTGCAATATTTCTTCATTGCGTCCCTCGCAAACAAGCCATCCTGTACCAATCGTAGATTGATGTCGACGAGCGCACCTTCCCTGCGGAGGAACGGAAACAGGACGTAGAATGGTAGCCCCAGTCCGTTGGATTTTTTGTTAACCCTCAGGTGCCATCCCTCCACGTCGTTGTTGGTTCGGATAACTTGACCGTACACACTGACACTGCGTAGAGGGTATACACTGGAGGTAAACCACTGGTTATCCATATATGCCACTAAGGACCGCAGTTGAGTCGTGTTGGCCTTCTGCGCAAGCAAGACTCTGGAAGGCTCCCTGCATATGCTGGTACGGAAGAAGGGGGAGTGCCATCAACTTTCGTATGTATACATACACCCCTTGGCGTTCGTTATATGTTGCCTGCAAACCCTTCTCCTGTACATGTCGCCAATTACACTCGACCCAGTGGAAAAGGCATCCCTTGATACGAATGTCGGAGAATACCAGGCGAAGAGCTGACCGCGCACCAGGCTCAAAATCCCGGACTGCCACTACCACCGCTGTTTCTCCCAACATGTCTTTTAGCTTCGTCAAAGTCTGCGAAACAAAACAACTATTTTTTATTTAACAATACTGATTTGGAGGTGCCACACACCCGCCTTCATCCGGGTACTTTGTGAGAGACACACCTACTCGAGACACACCTACCTACTGAATAGGTGTGTCTCTCACACCTTCATCCAGGAACTTTGTGAGAGACGCACCTCTCACAAAGTTCCCGGATGAAGGTGGGTGGGTGGCACCTCCAAATAAGTACTTACTCCGCCCGGAGGGGTGTGTACATCAAACATGTCACAATAAAATAAACAAGACGTTATTCTTTTTCTTTGTTCTCTATAAATTATATTTGATGTATCTCAGAGCAAGACAAACATTCATAGACTATGAATTTATTTAAGAAAGGAAAAACACTATTTTGTCCAGTAATTTACTTGATATGTCTTGTCTTATACATCATTTGCCTTATTGAACCCCAAGGGTTTGTCCGTGTTAGAGGCTGGTATGTGTGTGGGGTGTGGAGGGAGAAGGGGTGTGGGGTGTGGCGGGAGAAGGTGTGTGTGGGGTGGGGGGAGGGGGTATCATGTGAGTGCTACCAGGGTCGTACTATCTATATCATATGTTAGTGATATAGGGTCGTACTTTTCATAGATTCTATTTTTTTCGTTACTTTTTTCTTCTTTTTTCCCGTTTATATGTCTTGGTTGGAGTGGAAATGCAATAATTCAAATTCCTCATTTTTTCTGTTAAAATGGGGTCTTACAATATTGGTCAGATGTGTGTATTTTAAAATAGTTATATCAGATACTCTTATTAAATGAGCAATGACTTACTTATTCAACAAAGATTGAACACTTGAATACCTTTAATTAGTATGTATTAACGATTGTTAAGGTAGCATATTTTGCAGAAGTCGGTGTGTTTTGTGTTGAACACATTTCTTGTCATAGCAGTTGTTCATGTATTATGCAAAAGATAAACATGCTAATGGGACACACGAAACTTGAAGTATTGAGCACCTCGATTTATTAATACAAAATCAAATATTACCACATGCACCTTTAATTAATCAAAACAGCCAAGATACAGGGCTGTAGTCATGCGAGTTTCTTTAATGTTAATTACTCGTTTACACGTGACCCAGCCATAAAATAGGCGCATAAACAGAGTGTGCAGGAGGGATCGTGCCCCAATAATCGGACGGGTTTGTAAGTCTCTGTCAATTACCCATGTACAATCAAAATGGCCACGACACAGAGTTGTATCAATCTGTCCAATACCCATGTACAATCAAAATAGCCACGACACAGAGTTATATCAATCTGTCAAATATCTATGTGCAATCAAAATAGCCACGACACAGAGTTCCCATGTACGATAAAAACGACACAAAGTTGTATCAATCTGTCAATTACCCATGTACAATCAAAATAGTCACGACACAAAGTTGTATGAATCTGTCAATTACACATGTACACTCAAAATAGCCACGTCACAGAGTTGTATCAATCTGTCCAATACCCATGTACAATCAAAATAGCCACGACACAGAGTTATATCAATCTGTCAAATATCTATGTGCAATCAAAATAGCCACGACACAGAGTTCCCATGTACGATAAAAACGACACAGAGTTGTATCAATCTGTCAATTACCCATGTACAATCAAAATAGTCACGACACAAAGTTGTATGAATCTGTCAATTACACATGTACACTCAAAATAGCCACGTCACAGAGTTGTATCAATCTGTCAATTACTCATGTACAGTCAAAATAGCCACGTCACAGAGTTGTATGAATCTGTCAATTACCCATGTACAGTCAAAATAGCCACGTCACAGAGTTGTATCAATCAGTCAATTACTCATGTACAATCAAAATAGCCACGACACAGAGTTATAGCAATCTGTCAATTACACATGTACACTCAAAATAGCCACGACACAGAGTTGTACCAATCTGTCAATTACCCATGTACAATCAAAATAGCCACGACACAGAGTTGTAGCAATCTGTCAAATAGCCATGTGCAATCAAAACAGCCACGACAAAGAGTTCCCATGTACAATCGAAATAGTCACGACACAGAGTTGTATCAATCTGTCCAATACCCATGTACAATAAAAATAGCCACGACACAGAGTACCTATGTACAATCAAAACGACACAGAGTTGTATCAATCTGTCAATTACCCAAGTGCAATCAAAATAGCCACGACACAGAGTTGTATCAATCTGTCAATTACCCGTGTACAATCAAAATAGACACGACACAGAGTTGTATCAATCTGTCAATTACCCATGTTCAATCAAAATGGCCACGACACAGAGTTGTATCAATCTGTCAATTACACATGTGCAATCAAAATAGCCACGACACAGAGTTGTATCAATCTGTCAATTACACATGTGCAATCAAAATAGCCACGACACAGAGTTGTATCAATATGTCAATTACCCATTTCAATCAAAATGGCCACGACACAGAGATGTATCAATATGTCAATTACCCGTGTACAATCAAAAAAGACACGACACAGAGTTGTAAGTCTCTGTCAATTACCCATGTACAATCAAAATAGCCACTACACAGAGTTGTATCAATCTGTCAATTACCCATGTACAATCAAAATAGACACGACACAGAGTTGTAAGTCTCTGTCAATTACCCATGTACAATCAAAATAGCCACGACACAGAGTTGTATCAATCTGTCAATTACCCATGCACAATCAAAATAGCCACGACACAGAGTTGTATCAAGTTGTCAATTACCCATGTAAAATCAAAATAGCCACTACACAGAGTTGTGTACCCATGTACAATCAGAATAGCCACGACACAGAGTTGTAAGCCTCTGTCAATTACCCATGTACAATCAAAATAGCCACTACACAGAGTTGTATCAATCTGTCAATTACCAATGTACAATCAAAATAGCCACGACACAGTGTTGTATCAATCTGTCAATTACCCATGTACAATCAAAATAGACACGACACAGAGTTGTAAGTCTCTGTCAACTACCCATGTACAATCAAAATAACCACTACACAGAGTTGTATCAATCTGTCAATTACCCATGTACAATCAAAATAGCCACGACACAGAGTTGTATCAATCTGTCAATTACCCATGTACAATCAAAATAGCCACGACACAGTGTTGTATCAATCTGTCAATTACCCATGTACAATCAAAATAGCCACGACATAGAGAGTATCAATCTGAGTATTAATGTCTCGTCTGCCATTTTTAGACAATTCTATGGACAAATTTATTTAACATAAAAAACAAAACATCTTCGAGTAAAATTGTACTAAACTTTTCGAATATAAAGGGCACTATTTCTGCCAAATAAATATTGTCTCTGATATTATGTTCACATCAATAGTTTTTAATTACTGTCATCTATTATATCATCGACATTGTTCATGCCTATACTATGCATTTGGATGAAAATTTCAATTAACCATAACCCATCCAATTTTGGATTATTTATTTCAAAGATGACTGACTAATAGTCCTTAATAATAATATCAACAATCTGGCCTAGTTTGATAAAGATCAAGTACAAAATGAAGGTGCGAGAATTTTCACTATGCAGAATTTGGCATTTGTATACGCACGTAGGGACGAATTATCATTTTGTGTAGTGAATGATTGATTACACCCCTTGTTGAATGAATGATTGATTAGACGCCTTCATGGTGTAATGGATGATATATTCTCTAGTTTATTCTGAAACAACTGTATTATTGTATTAGCCCGAACCCCGGTAGCCTGACGGAAATCGACGAGCTTTGCTTGGTTCCCTAGACGTCCAATGTGTGAATAATGGAACTTTTTTTGGAGAGCAAGTTTTACTGGGAACCAGGCAATGTGACATGCACGAGAACGAGACTTTGAAAATTTTCGTACACATTTTTGTACAAGAAAAAGAAGGTAGTTTGTTTGAAATTGTAACGACACTGACGGCAATCCAACAAAAGCAGGATGAAAACATAAACTAACCTTTGCAGGTCACACATTACTCACACATTATGCCAATGACTATTTCGTCCAGAAACCAGTTCTCGCCTTCATATTTGAATACATCATGCTGAAGAATTTAGGAATATTTGGTGTAGAAGATGGTGGTTTCAAACTAGTTTTGAAAGATAAGTTACGTTCAGCGCATGTTATGCCCGTTAAATTAAGCGAATCTTTAAAAAAAAAAAAAAAAAGCCATCGTCAATGGTTGCTGGTTTTAAAAAGCCTACATGTAGTGTATAAAATACACGTCTACGAATGGCAAGACGATTTGTGCCGTCCTCCGACGTGCATACGCGTTTGCGTTTTTTATGTGTGGACCTTCCGCAGAGATTCTCTGCGCTAAATCTCTGCGCTAGACATAAACAGTCAATTTAAACTGATAACTAGGAATCTTTATTTGAGGAAGCTATCCAGTTGGCTTGCGGAACGTCGGTGGTTCTATCCAGGTGCCCGCCCATGCACGAAAATTGCCCGGAGGGGCACATGGGGTCTTCCTCCACCAGTGGAAGCTGGAAAGTCGCCATATGACCTTAGCTGTTGATGCGACTATAAAATCCAATTCAATTCAATTCAATTAAACTGATAAAATCAATGTTATAAGTGAAGCAGGGCTTTATATGACAGGGATATGACATTACAGTACACGGCAGTACAAACGCTGTATTCAACCGAAAACACTTGTCGTCTAGGTAAGTTTATCGATTATACTCTGCAATTATCAATTTTTACTACGCTTATTGTGGCGGTATGCGTGAGGCCTCGATGTAAGGCACAAGCATCTACAGACAGACATTATATATCCTTGTTTTACTGAATTTTTATATATTAAGCCAAATAAATAACCTTTCTAATGGTGTAATTTTATTCCAAATAATGGTTAAATAAATAGGCAAAAAATAGGCAAATCTTGAGTTGGAACGGAAATGTATCGCATTTTTCCTTTTTTTAAAGCGTTTAAGCACATCATCATGTGTTTATTGTTTTGGTCATCAAACATTTTATTTAAATAAGATGCATGTTTAGAAAGCCAGATAAATTACCTTTCTAATGGTGTAATTTTATTCCAAATAACTGTTAAATAAATAGGTAAAATCTCGAGTTGGAAAGGAAATATATTGCATTTTGTCTTTTCTTACTCACCTCACCATGTGTTCATTGTTTTGGTTATCAAACATATACATGTATTGTTTAATGAACATTTACATAAGATGCATGGTTAGAAGCCAATTAAATAACCTTTCTACATACATGTGATATTTTCAGGACCTCATGATCAATCTGGGAGTTTAGTGATTTTTTTAAGGGAGATTTTTAGCGCGCGAGCAGTATTATTTACCCAAATTTCATAAACGAATACTAAAAAATACACTTTTAAACAAGTTTCTTCATTGATTTCAGGGGAAATAACAAGAATGTTTAAACGATGTTTTATTTTCATGCTTTTTTCATTTTTAGCTCGACTATTCGAAGAATAAGAGAGCTTATGTAATCACCCCGGCGTCGGCGTCGTGTCCCACATCAAGGTTTGCGTGTAAGCTGTGTTTACAAGTCTATATCTCTTACATTTCTTATCCTAGCACAACCAAATTTGGCCATGGGCTTCCTTATAGCATTATCTTAAGGGCTGTATAAGCAATTTTGGTTGCTGTAACCCATGGGCTCCCATGGAACCCAAATTATGATAGCCCATAAAATGTGTCCCATTTCACATCAAATTTTGCGTGTAAGCTGTGTTTACAAGTCTATATCTCTTACAATTCTTACCCTATCACAACCAAATTTGGCCATTAGCTTCCTTATAGCATTATCTTAAGGGCTGCTTAAGTAATTTTGGTTCCTGTAACCCCTGGGCTCCCATGGAACCCAAATTCTGATGGCCCTTAAAATGTCTGTTTCACATCAAATTTTGCGTGTAAGCTGTGTTTGCAGGTCTATATCTCTTACATTTCTTGTCCTAGCTGAACTAAATTTTGGAATTGGTTTCCTTATAGTATGTTGTAAAGGGTTGGATAAGTAATTTTGTCTTCTGCAAATTCTGGGCTCCCATGGAACCTAAATTGTGATGGCCCATAAAATGTGCAATAAAGGCAGATCTAGGTTTGCATGAAAGCATGTATATATCTATAATTTTGGTTTGGGATTTCTTATAGCATTATGCATCTTATTCATACTTCACCCATATTGGGGCCCCCACCTCCCCTGCCCCCTGCCCCACCCACCCCCCTCCCTCCCACCCCACTCCACAGCTTGCTTTTTTTTTTTACATATTTCTGTATTGTTTTAGTCAATTCTTACACATATATGTTGCCCCCTCTCCCCCACCCCACCTCTCACCAAACACCACCCCACACCCGACCACTTGAACCTATTTATTTATTTTTACATATTTCTGTGTTGTTTTAGTCAATTATTACAACTTGAACCTATTATTATTTTTTTTACATATTTCTGTGTTGTTTTAGTCAATTATTACACATATATGTTGCCCCCACCCCACTCCCCACCACCTCTCACCACCCCATCCCCACCCCCCACTTGAAACTTTTTCTTTTTCTTTTTTTACATATTTCTGTGTTGTTTTAATCAATTCTTACACAATTCAATATTAATTATAAACATTAATAACCAAAGATAAGCATGCACGATCATCTAACACTATAAATATTTGAGTTTTATATCATGGTCTTGACTCCGAGTCTCTCAAATAAGAATCAAGTGTCATCTCTTGAACACAGGCCTAAACACTTTAACACAGTGAACTTTCACCAACTGTCTTACACCCTTTCATAGAACAAAAGCAACCAACATAAATCAAGGAACCCCCCACTTTTTTTTTAAAGCAAAATCTTAAATCAAACATACATACAAACATCGAACAAACACAATGTATATCAATCATGGAACTCCTTTTGAAGTAAAATCTTTATAAAATTCATTGATTAAACCAAACATACTCAAAAAATTCATGCCGACAAAGTCTACTTTCGTTTTCGCTATCCGATAATTACTGTCACCTTTAACAAGCATTCATTTTCCACTTCTAAATAAATGATACCGGCAATTAGTTTCAAGTCGTATGGAACCTGTTTAATTACACACATTATTAAAGACTTCATAAGTGCGCTGCTAATCCTTTGATAAGATCAATTAAGCCAATAAGATGTTTGCAAATAACACTTCCCACATGCCCAATTATCCAAATCCAGGTAACACAACTTGTCACATACGTTCTCGCGAGTCGCGATACAATACAATCAAGTTGGCTTTTAGGCAAACATATACTAAACAAAGGAAATAGACCGATGATTTTCGAAAAATCGATATTAGCAATTTTACGGGAGTTTTTCACACAATTCCAAGGGGCCGGGAGGAGGGTTAGAATTCCGTGAGGTATCACATGTATGTTTCTATTGATTGATGTTATTTCAAACAATTTCTTCAAAGGTTAACTAAACGAGGAGAATCTCGAGATGGTAAACTAAATAAAAACGTTGCCGCAAACATCAAGCGGTTAATTTGTTCAGTCTAGATAATCATGTTTGTGAGGATAACAATTAATACAGTACATTTAAATTATTTATTAAGCGAGCAAAATTAAATTATCTTTTTAACTTTTCTATAGAACAACTGGTAAAACCTCGACTGCATTGTGTGAACAATTTAGAATCGTGTGATTAATGTATTCTATTGGCGTAACAAGTAATTAACAAACGCGCATGTATCAATAAAATAAAAAATCACACCGACAAACGTGGTATTGATAATTCGAACAACACATTATTAATAATTCAAACAACACATTATTAGTGTTAAATGTTTGTTTTCTTCTCGGTTTTAAAGTCGGCTGATTTAGTCTTTTAATCAGCTACAATTGTTGACAAAATCGAAATGCAATGATTGAAAAATGCTCTCATTTCCAAGTTAGTTGCTGCAAAACGTAATTGTAAGTATCCTTTTCATGACTTGCGTGGGTTGTTCGTGTTTTTAGCACATTTTAATTGCCCTTTTTTAGTGTTTTGTTCTCAAACCAGGAAGTGTGAAATTGCGATAAAAATTGATGACCGACGTTGATGTGCTTAAAAGCTACCCTAAATATACAATTTCAATTTGTATGTTAGTATACTTGCAATCATCAATAGGTACAGTTTACAGGCTTTTTGTATTGCTGAGTAACACAGAAGTTCAGCGAGATCGGCGCACACATGTTATGGCTCTCCCCGCTAACAAGACAGGTGGCTTTACATCCCCTCCGAAGGATGGCATACTTTCACAGCATGAATAAGGTACTGAAGGAGTGCGTTCGAAAACCCCGGGAGGTGACACAACCCATCGGGAATAGAACATGAAACCTCTAGATTAAGAGGCAAGTATGCTAATTACCACTCCAGCGATTTTTTCACCCTTTTGGGAATCAGTACCGGTAGCCATTCAAAATTTGCATTGCTTTGCCTTAAATTGGGAATTTTTCCTTATCAAACAAACGCAATATTGTATAAATAAATACTTTTCAAGCACATTTACCATGTCTCCATGGCCGAATGGTTAACAACGTTGCACTGCAAACCTTCGCCTCCCACGGCTGCAGGTTCGAATCCCTCTGGGAGCTCGACTTGTAAGTGAGGAAGTGCCAAAATCTTACGGATGGCGGGAGGTGTACAGTACTGGTTCTTCCCAGGAAAAGTAGGTGGTCTGCCTCCACCACAAAAAATCGACCGTCATATATAACCTTGCATGTTTTGAAAATGACGTAAAACACCACACAAACAAACAAAACCATGTATACATTGTCTTGTAGTATTTCATAACCCTGCGTTAAAAGTATATATTTTCCCCCTTTTTAGCTTGACTATTCGAAGAATAAGAGAGCTTATGTAATCACCCCAGGGTCAGCGTCAGCGTTGGCGTTGGCAATTCCCACATCAAGGTTTGCGTGTAAGCTGTGTTTACAAGTCTATGTCTCTTACATTTCTTTTCCTAGCACAACCAAATTATGCCATGGGCTTCCTTATAGTAAGCTGTGTTTACAGGTCTATATCTCTTACATTTCTTGTCCTAGCTCAACTAAATTTGGGAATTGGTTTCCTTATAGTATGTTGTAAAGGGTTGCGTAAGTATTTTTGTCTTCTGCAAATTCTGGGCTCCCATACAACCCAAATAGTGATAGCCCATAAAATGTGCAATAAAGGCAGATCAAGGTACAAGGTAAATGTGAGTACCATTACTAATCAACTTACTTCAAAATCTCATAACTTTTAAAAATCATGAGTATTTGCATACATGTGATATTTTCAGGAGGGTTACCAGGGAGATTTGACCTTTTTTTCAGGGAGACTTGACAAAATTCAGGGAGGTTTTTATACTCAAATTTTTAACGTGTACCGGTAATTTTTTTTTTGATATAAACCTTAATAAAGGGGGTAAATCAGCATAAACACATGATATTTTATACATACAATAGTTGAATACTGTTTATTTCATGTTAGCATAGCATATAATCAAGTATAGCATGTAATTAAACACTTTATACAGACTCTGTCCACTTTTTAACCACTAATTACAACAAGACTTGGCTTCTGCCAGCATCACCTTTTAGTTAATGATGATCATTAATCTGCTTTCATGAACATACCATAAAATAACATCATTTAAATCTGCTAGGGTATATATCTTGAGACTCTGTCCACTTTTTAACCACTAATTACAACCTACCCACTTACAGTCGGTGTATTTCTATCATAATCAACCTCCCATGGAAATTACAGATTAGTTGAAATCGTCAACCTTTAATTGTCCTCAATTATAATATTAATCCAATTAATATACCAAATATCAATCGATGCCGAATTCGCTAATTACCACCCCACTTACAGTCGGTGTATTCCTTAATCCTATCATAATCAACCTCCCATGGACATTACAGGTATCGCCGCCACGTGTCATAAACAAACAATCCAATCATTATTTTCACACAATAAACCAATTACCTGACATGCTAATCCTTTTAATTACCCGCCCAGGGGCAATGTTTTCACAGATATAGATAAGACGGCAAGTGTTTATTCTAGATCATTCGGAAAACTCGGTCTTGATCCAATAAATCATAGCAATTACCCAAAAGGATTCGCAAATAGCGAAATTTTGTAACTCGGCGGAAAATACCGGGAGAAATGGAGCTCCCGGCGGGAGGCCGGGAGATCCCATGAAATTCCGGGAGAAATTAGCTCCCGACGGGAGATATCACATGTATGGTATTTGTATGTTTTGTCATATTCAAATGATGAAAATTGTTGCAATCATGTGTTAATATTAAGGTCCTACATTGGTTCTTTTGTTTTTATTTACCTTCCATTTAATCAGAATAGTTATTTCTTTTAAAATGTATTAATTCAATACATTTTGAGAGCATGAACTATTTAAACCAAGTGTTTACTGAACAAGTTGCCTTGACTCATTCATTTTATATCTGATGAGTAAATACTCATTGCAGTCAAACATTATCTACAGCCCTGGATAACTACACCTACACTGATGAAACTTCATAGGTACATTGCCCTTGGTAAGAGAAAATACTCATTGGTGTTAGCAGGTCAGTATGCATTCTGCTCGACAACATAAAAACCATAGCACCCCACTGATGAAACTTTTTATGTGCATTGACATTGACAAGAGAAATAACCTTTGGGTCAGTACGCCAAATGTCAAGATCACCATGAACGTATATGGTAATACACATTCTGCCAAATAACTGAAACCACAACACTCACACTCAGAAAACTTCACTTTGCGTTTGGTCGGAGGAGGAACCCTGTTACTTTTGGGGTCAAAGGTCAAGGTCACCAGTACATATTCCAAGTGATGTAATACCTACACTCAAGAAACTTTGTAGATACATTGCCTTTAGTAAGAGGAGGAACCCTATCTCTTTTGAGCTTAGTAGGTCAAAGGTCAAGGTCACCTTGTCTTCATATGGACATACACATTGCAAATGACAATCCTGGAAATATGATACCCACACTTATTAAACTTCTTAGAAAAAAAATCTTTAAATGACCTTCTCATCAATCAATGGATCATCCACTTGTTCTATCCTTTTCTCAAAAAAAAATTGGTTCATATGTTCAAATCCCAGTGGGGCAGATTTTTTTTAAAACTTGTTTCATTCATACAGATGCTATGTTTTATTCTTTTATTCTTGATAAATACTTAAGATTGCCCTATGCTCATTCAACTTGTCAAATTGTTGAACATTTTGTATATGACGGTTATACATGTATATAATCTGATTTTATTTATCTCGGTATTTCAGCAAAATCAACTGTCCAGTCATTTGATGAAGGAAGGCCTGATGTGACTGTTCCAGATGTTTAAACTAGTAATTCTATAAAAGGTAAGACAGGACTTTCGAAATCTTCTCCAGTATGAATCTAAGGCCGTTTTTTGGCTATTTTTGACTGGTATTACAATACCACCTGGAGTTTGATTCCTGGAGTTCTTTTTCATTATACCCTTATTATTTGATTATTCGTTTTATGAACTCTACTGCAATAAAACAAAATTATGATGTTTTTTTTCCATAGGAAATTTGTAGGGGGGCTATACTGGATTCGGATTGTCCGTTGCGTCTGTCTGTCTGTGTCTGTCCATAGACGCAATGTTGTCCGATCAATACCTTTTGTTAGGAATGAGGTATTGGGATGAAACTTACAGGGTAGGTAGCTTATATAAAAAGGAAGCTTTGGATTGTATTTAGGGTCACTGGGGTAAAAGTCACTTTGCTAAAAATAGAAGAACTGTTTCCGCTCAATAACTTTTGTTAGGAATGAGATATTGCAATGAAACTTGCAGGGTAGGTAGATTATATGGAAAAGAAGGTTGGGATTGCATTTAGGGTCACTGGGTTTCAAGGTCACTGTTACTAAAAATAGAAAAAACGGTTTCTGCTCAATAACGTTTGTTAGGAATGAGGTATTGTAATGAAACTTGCAGGGTTACGGTAGCTTATATGGAAAGGAAGCTTGGGATTGCATTTGGGTCACTGGGGTCAAAGTCACTGTTACTAAAAATAGAAAAACAGTTTCAGCTCAATAACTTTTGTTAGAAATGTGGTATTGCGATGAAATGTAGGGTAGGTAACTTATATGGAAAGGAAACTTGGGATTGCATTTGGGGTCACTGCAGTCAAGGTCACCATTACTAAAATA
The DNA here is from genome assembly GCA_037043455.1 of Cyrtodaria siliqua. Taxonomy (NCBI): domain Eukaryota; kingdom Metazoa; phylum Mollusca; class Bivalvia; order Adapedonta; family Hiatellidae; genus Cyrtodaria; species Cyrtodaria siliqua. The sequence goes on along the minus strand of JAWPHD010002125.1, from coordinate 231,850 downwards.
AAACAATTTCTGCTGATTGACTTTTGTTAGGAATGAGGTATTGCAGTGAAACTTGCAGGCTAAGTAGCTTATATGGAAAGGAAGCTTGGGATGTCGATAAGGGTCCCTAGGGTCAAGGTCACTGTTACTAAAAATAGAAGTTTCCATAACTTTTGTTAGGAATGAGGTATTGTGATGAAACTTGCAGGGTAGGTAGCTTATATGGAAAGGAAGCTTGGGGTCACTGGGCTCGAGGTCAAGGTCACTGTTACTAAAATGGAAAAACGGTTTCCATAAGGTATGAGGTATTGCGATGAAACTTGCAGGGTCGGTAGCTTATTTGGAAAGGAAGCTTGGGATTGCATTTGGGGTCACTGGGGTCAAGGTCAAGATCACTGTTACTAAAAATAGAAAAACGGTTTCTGCTCAATAACTTTTGTTAGAAATAAATAGGTATTGCAATGAAACTTACAGGATAGGTAGCATATATGGTAAGGAAGCTTGGGATTGCAATTGGGGTCACTGGGATCAAGGTCAAGGTCACCATTACTAAAAAAAAAAGTTTCTGCTCAATGACTTTTGGAGTCACTGGGGTCAAGGTCACTGTTACTAAAAATGGAAAAACGGTTTCCGCTCAATAACTTTTGTAAGGAATGAGGTATTGCGATGAAACTTACAGGGTAGGTAGCTTATATGGAAAGGAAGCTTGGCGTTGCAATTGGGGTCACTGGGATCAAGGTCAAGGTCACTGTTACTAAAAATGGAAAAACGGTTTCCGCTCAATAACTTTTGTTAGGAAGGAGGTATTGCGATGAAACTTATAGGGTAGGTAGCTTATATGGAAAGGAAGCTTGGAATTGTATTTGGGGTCCCTGGGATCAAGGTAAAGGTCACTATTACTATAAATAGAAAACAGTTTCTGCTCAATAACTTTTATTAGGAATGAGATATTGCAATGAAACATGTAGCCTATGTAGTTAGCTTATATGGATAGGAAGCTTGGGATTGCATTTGGGGTCACTGGGGTCAAGGTCATTGTTACTAAAAATAAAAATAAATGGTTTCCGCTTAATAATGTTTGTTAGGAATGAGATATTGCGATGAAACTTGCAGGTTAGGTAGCTTATATCAAAAGGAAGCTTGGGATTGCATATGGGGTCACTGCAGTTAAGGTCAAGGTCACTGTAGTCAAGGTCACTGTTACTAAAAATAGAAAAACAATTTCCTCTCGATAACTTTAGTTTGGGAATGAGATATTCGAACGAAACTTGCAGGGTAGGTACCTTATATGTAAAGGAAGCTTAGGATTGCAATTGGGGTCACTGAGGTCAAGTTCAAGTTCACTGTAACTAAAAATAGAAAAATGGTTTCCACTCGAAAAACCTGGTTTTCATGGAATTTCCATGTTTCTTGATGATTTGACTATTATACCCCAGCAAAAGGATCATACACTCTTAACAAGACTTCATTGTTACATTTATAGAGATTAGGTAAGACAGTCATATTATTTTCCCAATTCTGCATTTTTTGCATATTTAGCACCTACATAACCTTTTAACTATAAGTTACCAAAAAAACAAAAACACGGTTAATATTTATAAAATCTTTATGACAATTTTTTTCAACCTTATGCCTAATTTATGATAATATCATTTGCACCAAATTTGTTCTCTTATCGTTAGCAAAGACTGGTAACGTTCTTCCCCATAGAGTAAAAGCCTTGAGCTGTTTTTTAGCTCTACTGGCCAAAGGCCAGCAGAGCTTATGGGATGGTGTGGTGTCCGTCCGTCCGTCCGTCCTTCCGTCCGTTAACTTTTGCTTGTGTACACTCTAGAGGCCACATTTCTGATGCAATCATCATGAAACTTTGTCAGAATGTTTGTCTCAATGAAATCTCGGTCAAGTTCGAAAATGGGTCATGTGGGTTCAAAAACTAGGTCACTAGGTCAAATATTGGAAAAACCTTGTGTACACTCTAGAGGCCATATTTTTGACCCGAGCTTGATGCAACTTTGTCAGAATGTTTGTCTTAATTATATCTTGGTCAAGTTTGAAAATGGGTCACATGGGATTAAAAACTAGGTCACTAGGTCAAATACTTGAAAAACCTTGTGTACACTCTAGAAGCCGTATTTCTGACCCAATCTTGATGAAACTTTGTCAAAGTGTTTGTCTTAATTATATCTTGGTCAAGTTCAAAAATGGGTCACATGGTGTTAAAAACTAGGTCACTAGGTCGAACTTTGGAAAAACCGTGTGTACACTTTAGAGGTCATATTTTTGACCCAATCTTGATGAAACTTTGTCAGAGTGTTTGTCTCAATGAAATCTCGGTCAAGTTCAAAAATGGGTCATGTGGGTCAAAAACTAGGTCACTAGGTCAAATACTTGAAAAAAACTTGTGTACACTCTAGAGGTCATATTTGTTATCCAATCTTGATGAAACTTTGTCAAATTGTTTATCTTAATTATATCTTGATCAAGTTCGGAAATGGGTCACATGAAAATAAAAACTAGGTCACTAGGTCAAATATTGGAAAAACCTTGTGTACACTCTAGAGGCCATATTTTTGACCCGAGCTTGATGCAACTTTGTCAGAATGTTTATCTTAATTGTTTGTCTCAATGAAATCTCGGTCAAGTTCGAAAATGGGTCATGTGGGGTCAAAAACTAGGTCACTAGGTCAAATATTGGAAAAACCTTGTGTACACTCTAGAGGCCATATTTTAGACCCGAGCTTGATGCAACTTTGTCAGAATGTTTGTCTTAATTATATCTTGGTCAAGTTTGAAAATGGGTCACATGGTGTTAAAAACTAGATCACTAGGTCAAACTTTGGAAAAACCGTGTGTACACTCTAGAGGCCATATTTTTGACCCGATCTTGATGAAACTTTGTCAGAATGTCAAGTTCAAAAATGGGTCATTTGGGGTCAAAAACTAGGTCACTAGGTCAAATACTTGAAAAAACTTGTGTACACTCTAGATGTCATATTTGTTACCCAATCTTGATGAAACTTTGTCAAATTTTTTATCTTAATTATATCTTGATCAAGTTCGGAAATGGGTCACATGAAAATAAAAACTAGGTCACTAGGTCAAATATTGGAAAAACCTTGTGTACACTCTAGAGGCCATATTTTTGACCCGAGCTTGATGCAACTTTGTCAGAATGTTTATCTTAATTGTTTGTCTCAATGAAATCTCGGTCAAGTTCGAAAATGGGTCATGTGGGGTCAAAAACTAGGTCACTAGGTCAAATACTTGATAAAACTTGTGTACACTCTAGAGGTCATATTTGTTACCCAATCTTGATGAAACTTTGTCAAATTGTTTATCTTAATTATATCTTGATCAAGTTCGGAAATGGGTCACATGAAGTTAAAAACTAGGTCACTAGGTCAAATATTGGAAAAACCTTGTGTACACTCTAGAGGCCATATTTTTGACCCGAGCTTGATGCAACTTTGTCAGAATGTTTGTCTTAATTATATCTTGGTCAAGTTTTAAAATGGGTCACATGGGGTTAAAAACTAGGTCACTAGGTCAAATACTTGAAAAACCTTGTGTACACTCTAGAAGCCGTATTTCTGACCCAATCTTGATGAAACTTGGTCAAAATGTTTGTCTTAATTATATCTTGGTCAAGTTCAAAAATGGGTCACATGGTGTTAAAAACTAGGTCACTAGGTCAAACTTTGGAAAAACTGTGTGTACACTCTAGAGGCCATATTTTTTACCCGATCTTGATGCAATTTTGTCAGAATATTTGTCTCAATTATAGCTTGCTAAAATTCGAAAATGGGTCACACAGGGTCGAAAACTAGGTCACTAGGTCAAATACTTGAAAAACCTTGTGTACACTCTAGAGGCCATATTTCTGACCCGATCTTGATGAAACTTGGTCGAAATGTTGTCTTATTTATATTTTGGTCAAGTTCGAAAATGGGTCCCATGGGGTCAAAAACTAGGTCACTAGGTCAAATACTTGAAAAACCTTGTGTACACTCTAGACGCCATATTTTTTTTCATTCAATCTTTACTAAACTTTACCAGATTGTTAATGTCAATAACAGCTCGGTAAAGTTTGTTTTTAGCTTATGGGATGGTGTGTTGTCCGTTTTCCGTCGTCCGTCGTCCGTCAACTTTTCTTGTGTACACTCTCGAGGCCACATTTCTGATGCAATCATCATGAAACTTTGTCAGAATGTTTGTCTCAATGAAATCTCGGTCAAGTTCAAAAATGGGTCATGTGGGGTCAAAAACTAGGTCACTAGGTCAAATACTTGAAAAAACTTGTGTACACTCTAGAGGTCATATTTGTTACCCAATCTGGATGAAACTTTGTCAAATTGTTTATCTTAATTATATCTTGATCAAGTTCGGAAATGGGTCACATGAAGTTAAAAACTAGGTCACTAGGTCAAATATTGGAAAAACCTTGTGTACACTCTAGAGGCCATATTTTTGACCCGAGCTTGATGCAACTTTGTCAGAATGTTTGTCTTAATTATATCTTGGTCAAGTTTGAAAATGGGTCACATGGGGTTAAAAACTAGGTCACTAGGTCAAATACTTGAAAAACCTTGTGTACACTCTAGAAGCCGTATTTCTGACCCAATCTTGATGAAACTTTGTCAAAATGTTTGTCTTAATTATATCTTGGTCAAGTTCAAAAATGGGTCACACGGTGTTAAAAACTAGGTCACTAGGTCAAACTTTGGAAAAACCGTGTGTACACTCTAGAGGCCATATTTTTGACCCGATCTTGATGCAATTTTGTCAGAAAATTTGTCTCAATTATAGCTTGCTAAAGTTCGAAAATGGGTCACACAGGGTCAAAAACTAGGTCACTAGGTCAAATACTTGAAAAACCTTGTGTACACTCTAGAGGCCATATTTCTGACCCGATCTGGATGAAACTTTGTCGAAATGTTGTCTTAATTATATTTTGGTCAAGTTCGAAAATGGGTCCCATGGGGTCAAAAACTAGGTCACTAGGTCAAATACTTGAAAAACCTTGTGTACACTCTAGACACCATGTAGTACGACTCGATTCATCAATGGTATAACAGCCAGTAGAGCGTTCACAGGCCCTCTTGGGCCTCTTGTTTTTGTTAGCTTTTGGGTTACAGTTCTAGTTCCTCTTGATGTTTCTGAAATATCTTCATCATTAAGTGTTTATCACCTCTCAGGCACATGGTGTTTCTCAAATATGTCTCTTAATGGTTATTACAGTGCATTCTCTCCCAAATATCACCATCATTAGTTTCATCTATTCCCACAGAATCTTCTTCAAATATTTCCATCAATTGTTTATCTCTTTTCACATGTTTTTCAAATAATTTATAATTTTCATATGACATCATCAAAACAATTTGGCCAATCAGTGATCAATAAAATCAAACACCTCCACATTCTGGTAAAACTCTGTTTTTTTCGTTGATGCTCAACTAACTTTAACCCTTTATGAAATTAATTTGTAGTGATAATTATATTAAAAGCTTTATTTTTTGTGTACAGCTATGTATCTTTTGGTGCTGTCTGATTTTAAAACACCAATATGGATACATTTAAATTATACTCTAATAGTTTGATTTGTCATTGATTTCCATCAAGTGTTTATCACTTCCCACATGATGTTTCAGATATTTCCATAAAATGTTAATCATTTCCCACATGATGTTTCAGATATTTCCACCAAGTGTTAATCACTTCCCACATGATGTTTCAGATATTTCCATGAAATGTTAATCACTTCCCACATGAAGTTTCAGATATTTCCATCTAGTGTTTGTCACTTCCCACATGATGTTTCAGATATTTCCATGAAATGTTAATCACTTCCCACATGAAGTTGAAGATATTTCCACCAAGTGTTTATCACTTCCCACATGATGTTTCATATATTTCCATGAAATGTTAATCATTTCCCACATGATGTTTCAGATATTTCCACCAAGTGTTAATCACTTCCCACATGATGTTTCAGATGTTTCAGATATTTCCATGAAATGTTAATCACTTCCCACATGAAGTTTCAGATATTTCCATCTAGTGTTTATCACTTCCCACATGATGTTTCAGATATTTCCATGAAATGTTAATCACTTCCCACATGAAGTTTCAGATATTTCCATCTAGTGTTTGTCACTTCCCACATGAAGTTTCAGATATTTCCATCCAGTGTTTATCACTTCCCACATGATGTTTCAGATATTTTCAAGTGTTTATCACTTTCCACATGATGCTTCAGATATTTCCATCAAGTGTTAATTACTTCCCACATGATGTTTTAGATATTTCCATCAAGTGTTAATTACTTCCCACATGATGTTTCAGATATTTTTCCAACCAGTGTTTATCACTTCCCACATGATGTTTCAGATATTTCCACCAAGTGTTAATCACTTCCCACATGATGTTTCAGATATTTCCATCAAGTGTTAATTACTTCCCACATGATGTTTCAGATATTTTTCCATCCAGTGTTTATCACTTCCCACATGATGTTTCAGATATTTCCACCAAGTGTTTATTACTTCCCACATGATGTTTCAGATATTTCCATCTAGTGTTTATCACTTCCCTCATGATGTTTCAGATATTTCCACCAAGTGTTTATCACTTCCCACATGATGTTTCAGATATTTCCATCAAGTGTTTATCACTTCCCTCATGATGTTTCATATATTTCCATCCAGTGTTTATCACTTCCCACATGATGTTTCAGATATTTCCATCTAGTGTTTATCACTTCCCTCATGATGTTTCAGATATTTCCATCAAGTGTTTATCACTTCCCTCATGATGTTTCAGATATTTCCACCAAGTGTTTATCACTTCCCACATGATGTTTCAGATATTTCCATCAAGTGTTTATCACTTCCCACATGATGTTTCAGATATTTCCATCTAGTGTTTATCACTTCCCTCATGATGTTTCAGATATTTCCATCAAGTGTTTATCACTTCCCACATGATGTTTCAGATATTTCCACCAAGTGTTTATCACTTCCCACATGATGTTTCAGATATTTCCATCAAGTGTTTATCACTTCCCTCATGATGTTTCATATATTTCCATCCAGTGTTTATCACTTCCCACATGATGTTTCAGATATTTCCATCTAGTGTTTATCACTTCCCTCATGATGTTTCAGATATTTCCACCAAGTGTTTATTACTTCCCACATGATGTTTCAGATATTTCCATCTAGTGTTTATCACTTCCCTCATGATGTTTCAGATATTTCCACCAAGTGTTTATCACTTCCCACATGATGTTTCAGATATTTCCATCAAGTGTTTATCACTTCCCTCATGATGTTTCATATATTTCTATCCAGTGTTTATCACTTCCCACATGATGTTTCAGATATTTCCATCTAGTGTTTATCACTTCCCTCATGATGTTTCAGATATTTCCATCAAGTGTTTATCACTTCCCTCATGATGTTTCATATATTTCCATCTAGAGTTTATCACTTCCCACTTGATATTTCACAAGTATTTCCATCAAGTGTTTATCACTTCCCACATGATGTTTCAGATATTTTCAAGTGTTTATCACTTTCCACATGATGCTTCAGATATTTCCATCAGGTGTTTATCACTTCCCACATGATGTTTCAAAAATGTGCATCAAGTGTTAATCACTTCCCACATGATGTTTCAGATACTTCCATCAAGTGTTTATCACTTTCCTCATGATGTTTCATATATTTCCACCAAGTGTTTATCACTTCCCACTTGATATTTCACAAGTATTTCCATCAAGTGTTTATCACTTCCCACATGATGTTTCAGATATTTTCAAGTGTTTATCACTTTCCACATGATGCTTCAGATATTTCCATCAAGTGTTTATCACTTCCCACATGATGTTTCAAAAATGTGCATCAAGTGTTAATCACTTCCCACATGATGTTTCAGATACTTCCATCAAGTGTTTATCACTTCTCACATGCTGTTCTCAAATATTTCTATCAAGTGCTCATCTCTTCTGGAACACTATTTCTCAAATATTCTATTAAGTGCTTATCGCTTTTCACATGATGATTTCAAAACATTTTCATTAAGTTTTTTTTTTCCCCCCTGGGAAAACCCTGGTTATTAGATTGAGGAAATGTCTTTTGGTGTGTGTGCATGCATGCTGAGTGGGCAGGTGTGCGTGCATGCGGCGTCAAACTCTTAGTTTCCGCGCAATAACTTTTGTTAGGAATGAGATACTGCGATGAAACGTGCAGGTTAGGTAGCTTATATGGAAAGAAAGCTTGGGAATGCATATGAGATCACTGGAGTTAAGGTCAAGGTCACTGTTACTAAAAATAGATAAACTGTTTCTGCTCAGTAACCTAAGTAAAGAATGAGATATTAGAATGAAACTTGATGTGTAGGTAGCTTATATCAAAAGGAAGTTTGGCATTGCATTTGGGGTCACTAGGATTAAGGTCAAGGTCACCATTACATAAAAAAATAGAAAAACAGTTTCTGCTAAATAACTTAAATAAGGAAGATGTTAGAATGGAACTTTGTGTGTTGGTAGTTTATATCAAAAGGAAGTTCGGGATACATTTGGGGTCACTGTGGTTAAGGTCAAGGTCATTGTTACTAAAAATAGAAAAATTGTTTCCGCTCAATAACTTAAATTGGGAATGAGATATTGGAACGAAACTTGCTGTATAGGAAGTTTAGGATTGCATTTGGCATCACTGAGGTCAAGGTCACTGTTACTAAAACTCGAAAAACTCGGAAAACCTGGTTTTCGTGGAATTTCCATGTTTCTTGTTGACATGATATTTTAAGTATTTACATCAAGTGTTTATAACTTTTCACATGATGTTTCTCAGATATTTACATCAAATGTTCATCTCTTCCCACACAATGCTTTCTGGGCTCTTCATTGGACCAAACAATGTTTAGCCACATTGGCTAAACCACCTCAGTGTTCTTTAGCCAATTGGAATTTTTGTTTAGCCACTTTTGGCTAAGCTTTTTTAGCCACTTTAACAGAATTTAATACAAAAATTCCGATTAAACATTTGTATAACTTTCTTATCTTATCATTAAGATTCTTTTGTTAATATAATTCTAGAATCAATAGAATCGAGTAATTTCATATAAACTTGTGTTTGTGCCACCGTAAAACTCAATTAAATTTTCATGTTCATTGGTTAATTACACCCCCCTGTGGAACCATGTCGGTGGTACCATCCAAAGTAGAAGATCAATTTTACATCCAAGGTAGAATAAGACCACAGTGTCTCCTTCCACATAGTTGAGATGAACAGTCAGAACATGGGGGTGAGGATGTTGTTGGCTCACTTTGCATAATTTTCATTTTGATGTAAATGGAGAGGGAGCTTTCCTTTTGATGACATATGACCTTTTTATGTGTTGGTGTGTCATGAAACCCTTCAATCAATCAATCAAGCAAGCATGTAAATTTACCCATGATGGAAAAAACAGATGACACAGTAAAAGTTCTGTTTTTTGTGGCGTCGCATACAACTCAAAATAAATGGCCTGGTTTTCAATGGGCGAAACCAGATGACAATGTAATGTTGACATATACATATCATTTCTAGTTTGAATAACGGAGTTACAAAGACATTATTTTAGCTAAAAGGATGTAAATCTTTGTATGAGAAAGGTTATTACCATTTTTTGATAAAGAGTTAGATGTCGCTGTTGACTATTTAACGTGGTGTTTTACGTTGTTGTTGAAAAAATGTGACTTTTTTTCGGTGAGCTCTTGTTGAGTTTCTAATTTTCCTCCAGTATAGGCACACCAGGCGAGTTGCAGTTAGACGTTGCTATGTAAAATAATCCGTATGTAATATAAAGTGCAAAGGTCATAACACGGTCTATAGATTTTAGCTCTTCTGTAAACACTGAGAACCCGTCAAGGATTTTTCCATAAAACATTGCCACTTTCGCCAATGCTAGCCGTCAGTTTACATGGGTCAAAAATGACTTTCGCTAAATTGGCAAAAGCACTTGAAAGAAGTTTCAATTTGGTTTCGCCTATGGCGAGTGGCAAAGACAACTGAAGATCCCAGGCTTTTGAAATATTTATATTAAGTGTTTATAACTTCTCATGTGGTGTTTCAAATATTTCCATTAAGTGTTCATCACTTTTCACATGATCTGTTTAACTATTTTCATGAAGTTTTTATCTCTTTCCACAGAATTTCCCCAAATGTTTCAATCAAGTGTTTATCACTTTCCACATGATGTTTTTCAAATATTTCCATCAAGTGTTCATTACTTTTCACATGATCTTTCAAGTATTTCCATCAAGTGTTTATCACTTTTTTTCCAAATATTTCCATTCAAGTATTTATCAATATTCCCAAAATGTGTCAAAAATTTCCATCAAGTGTTCCTCTCTACCCACATAATTAATGCTTCTCAGATATTTCCATCAAGTGTTTACCACTTTCCACATGATGTTTCTCAACTATTTCCATGAAATGATCATATTTTCTAACACAATTCTTCTTAACTATTTCCATCAAGTGTTTATAATTGTTCTAATCATGTTTAGAATATTTCCATGATGTTTTCTTCTCTTCCCACACAATGTTTCTCAAATATTTCCATTAAGTGATTATTATCAAATATTTACTTCACATCTGTTCAACTGTTCATCTCTTCCCACAACATGCATCTCAAATATTTCAGTCATGTGTTTATCACATTGAACATGATGTTTCAAATACTTTCATCAAGTTTTAATCTCTTTCTACAGAATGTTTCTCAAATATTTCCATCAAGTGTTAATCACTTCTGACATGATGTTTGAAATATTTCCATCAAGTGTTTATCACTTTCCACATGATGTTTCTCAAATATTTCCATCATATAGTTATCACTACTAACAATATGTTTCAAATATTTCCATCAAGTGTTAATCAATTTCCTCATGTTTCACATATTTCCTCCAAGCGTTTATCACTCCTTAGGATGTTTTTAGTGTTCATCACTTCTCACATGATGTTTAAAATAATTCCATCAAGTGTTTATCACTTTTCATGTTATCTTTCAATTAATTCCATCAAGATTTCATCTCTTTCTGCAGAATGTTTGCCAAATTTTTCCATCAAATGTTTACCACTTTCAATATTATGTTTGTGAAATTTCAACCACTTTTCAGGTGATCATTCAAATATTTCCATAAGTTTTCATGTCTTTCCACAGAAGGTTTCATGATTATTTCCATCAAGTGTTTTATCACTTCACATTATGTTTCAATTATTTCCATCAATTGTTGTCACTTTTGGCAAAATGTTTCCCAATGATTTCCATCAAGTGTTTATCTCTTTTCACAGTCATGATGTTTGAAATATTTCCATCAAATGTTCATTTCTGCCCGGGGTGTCCGTGGCCAAGTGGTTAACGTCTCTGACTTGAAATCACTTGCCCCTCACCGCTGTAGGTTCGATCCCTTAGGGGCCTAGGAATCTTTATCTGAGGAAGCTATCCAGCTGCCTTGCGGAACGTCGGTGGTTCTACCCAGGTGCCCGCCCGTGCACGAAAATTGCCCGGAGGGGCACCTGGGGTCTTCCTCCACCAATGGAAGCTGGAAAGTCGCCATATGACCTTAGCTGTTGGTGCGACTATAAAATCCAATTCAATCAATCATTTCTGCCCACACGATGTTTCTCAGTTATTTCCATCAAGTGTTTATCACTTCCTACACAATATTTCTCAGATATTTCCATCATGTATTTCACATCTTCCAGATGATTTTTCTCCAATATTCCATCAAGTGTTCATCTCTTTCCACACAATGTTTTCTTTTCTCAGATATTTCCATCATGTGTTTCACGCCCAGAAGATTTTTCTTCAACATTTTCATCAAGTGTTTATCACTTTTCACATGAGGTTTCAAGTATTTCCATCAAGCATTTATCAATTATCGCATGATGTTTGAAGTATTTCCATCAAGTGTTAATCGATTTTCTCATGTTTCACATATTTCATGCAAGTGTTAATCACTTTTCAAATAATGTTTCAAATATTTCCATCAAGTTTTCATCTCTTTCCACAGAATGTTTCCCAACTATTTCCATCAAGTTTTATCACTTTTCACATTGTTTGTGATATTTTCATCAAGTGTTTATCACTTCTCACATGATGTTTCATAATATTTTCATCAAGTGTTAATCAATTTTCTCACGTTTCACATATTTCCATCAAGTGTTTATCACTTTTCATGTGATCTTTCAGATATTTCCATCAAGTTTTCATCTCTTTCCACAGCATGATTCCCAAATATTTCCATCAGGTGTTTATCACTTTTCAAATGATGTTTATGATATTTCCATCAAGTGTTTATCACTTTTCACGTGATCTTTCAAATATTTTTCCATCAAGTTTTCATTTCTTTCCACTGAATATTTCCCATATATATATGTATATGTCAATCAAGTGTTTATCACTTTCTACATGGTGTTTCCATCAAAATCACATGCTAATCACATTTTACATGATATTTCATCTCTTTAGAATGTTTCCCAAATATTTCAATAAAGTGTTTATCATTTTTCACATGACGTTTGTGATATTTCCATCAAGTGTTTATCACTTTTCACATCATCTTTCGAATATTTCCATCAAATTTTCATCTCTTACATGTCTTACCATAGAATGTTACTCAAATATTTTTATCAAGTGTTTAGCACTTTTCACAATATGTTTCAAATATTTTCATCATGTGTTTATCACTTTTCACATGATCTTTAAAATATTTCCATCAAGTTTTCATCTCTTTCCACAGAATGTTTCCCAAATTTTTCCATCAAGTGTTTATCACATTTCACATGCTGTTTGTGATATTTTCATCAAGTGTTTATCACTTTTGGCAAAATGTTTCCCAAATATTTCCATCAAGTTCGATGACTTTTCACATTATGTTTGTTATATTTTCATCAAATGTTTATCACTTTTCATGCAATCTTTGAAATATTTGCATCAAGTTTACATCTCTTTCCACAGAATGTTTCTTAAATATTTCCATCAAGTGTTTATCACTTTTCACATAATGTTTGACATATATCCATTAAGTGTTCATCTCTGCCCACACAATGTTTCTCAAATATTTCTGTCAGGTGTTCATACTTTGCAGAAGATTTTTCTGCAATATTTCCATCAAGTGTTCATCTCTTTCCACACAATGCTCCTCATATCTTTCCATCAGGTGTTTTTCACTTTCCACATGAGGTTTCAAATATTTTCCGTAAGTCTTTATCACTCTACACATGATGTTTGTCTAATAATTCATTTAAGTGTTATCACTTTTGACATGATATTTCAATTATTTCCATTAATTATTGATCACTTTCCACATCATGTTTCTCAAATATTGGTATCAAATGTTTATCGCTTTCCACATGATGTTTCTCAGTTATGTTTCAAATATTTATCACTTTTGACATGATGTTTCTAAAATACTTCCATCAAGTGTTTATCAGTTTTTACATGACATTTTAATTATTTACATCAAGTCTTCATCACTTTTTGCAAAAAGTCTCTCGAATAGTTCCATCAGGTGTGTATCACTTCCAACATGATATTTCTGAAATTATTTCATCAAGTATTTATTTTTTGCACAATATTTCCAAGTGTTTATCACCTTTCACTTGATGTTTTTCAGATACTTCCATCAAGTATTTATCATTTTCCTCATGATGTTTCTCTAATATTTCCATCAAGTGTTTATCAAGTCCACAAGCTGTTTCTCTAGTATGTCCAAGTGTTTATCAAGTCCACATTCTGTTTCTCTAGTATGTCCAAGTGTTTATCAAGTCCACATTCTGTTTCTCTAGTATGTCCATCAAGTGTTTATCAAGTCCACATGCTGTTTCTCTATTATGTCCATCAAGTGTTTATCAAGTCCACATGCTGTTTCTCTATTATGTCCATCAAGTGTTTATCAAGTCCACATGCTGCTTCTCTAGTATGTTAAGTGTTTATCAAGTCCACATGCTGTTCCTCTATTATGTAGATCAAGTCTTTATCAAGTCCACATGATGTTCCTCTGTTATGTCCAGTGTTTATCAAGTCCACATGCTGTTTCCTCTAGTATGTATGTCAAGTGATTATCAAGTCCACATGCTGTTTCTGTATGTCCATCAAGTGTTTATCAAGTCAAACTGTTTCTCTGTTATGTCCATCTAGTGTTTATGACTTTTCACATGCTGTTTCTGTAGTATGTCCATCAAGTGTTTATCAAGTCCACCTGCTGTTTCTCTATTATGTCCATCAAGTGTTTATCACTTTTCACATGCTGTTTCTCTAGTATGTCCATCCAGTGTTTATCAAGTCCACATGCTGTTTCTCTATTATGTCCATCAAGTGTTTATCACTTTTCACATGCTGTTTCTTTAGTATGTCCATCAAGTGTTTATCAAGTCCACATGATGTTCCTCTATTATGTCCATCAAGTTTTTATCAAGTCCACATGCTGTTTCTCTATTATGTCCATCAGGTATTTTATCACTTTTCCCATGCTGGATTGGGACGTAAACTGGGCGGTCCCGTTTATCGGTCTATCCTCCGAGCACGTTAAAGAACCATATGAATCTATTCGATAATAAGAGTAGGACACGGTTCCCGGATTCCTATGTATCCTTCCCCTCTCTCTGGGTCAGCTCTAAATAACCTATACTGTGTTGATGATACGTTAAACAATATTCAATTCACATGCTGTTTCTCTAGTATGTCCATCAAGTGTTTAACAAATCCACATGCTGTTTCTCTATTATGTCCATCAAGTGTTTATCTCTTTTCACATGCTGTTTCTCTATTATGTCCATCAAGTGTTTAACAAATCCACATGCTGTTTCTCTATTATGTCCATCAAGTGTTTATCTCTTTTCACATGCTGTTTCTCTATTATGTCCATCAAGTGTTTATCTCTTTTCACATGCTGTTTTACTAGTATATCCATCAAGCATTTATCAAGTCCACATGCTGTTTCTCTTGTATGGCCATCAAGTGTTTATCAAATTCACATGCTTTTTCTCTATATGTCAAAGTGTTTATCAAGTCCACAAACTGTTTCTGTATGATGTCCATCAAGTGTTTATCAAGTTCACATGCTGTTTCTGTATTATGTCCATCAAGTGTTTTATCACTTTCCACATGATGTTTTTCTCCCAAATGTTTCCATTTAGTGTGTTTCACTTCTGGTATGAATTTTCTTGTTTCTGTGAAGTTAGTCACATCCAACATGAAACTTCCTAATATTTTCTTTAAGTGTTTTATAACTTCCATGGCCCACTCTGTTTCTAAAATATTTACTATTATCATGTCCTGCACAACATTCTTATTTTCATGAAGTCATTATCTCTTCTCATACAATGTTTCTCAGATACTTTCATCAAGTGTTTTTGTACAATATTTCTAAAATATTGCCATCCAGTGTTTAACACTTCTCATATTATTTTTCTCACTGTTCCATCAAATTATTATCACTTCTCAAATGAAGTTTCCCAAAGTGATGTGTTTATCACTTCCCACTTCTCAAATGATGTTTCTGAATTATTGTATGATGTTTCTCAAATATTTCCTTCAACTGTTCATCATTTCTTACATCCTGTTTTTAGATATTTCCATAAGTGTTTATCAAGTCCACATACTGTTTCTCTATATGTCCAAGTATTTATCAAGTCCACATACTGTTTCTCTATTACGTCCATCAAGTGTTTATCAAGTCCACATGCTGTTTCTCTATATATCCAAATGTTTATCAAGTCCACATACTGTTTCTCTATTATGTCCATCAAGTGTTTATCAAGTCTACATGCTGTTTCTCTATATGTCCAAGTATTTATCAAGTCCACATACTGTTTCTCTATTATGTCCATCAAGTGTTTATTAAGTCCACATGCTGTTTCTCTATATGTCCAAGTATTTATCAAGTCCACATACTGTTTCTCTATTATGTCCATCAAGTGTTTATCACTTTTCACATGCTGTTTCACTAGTATGTCCATCAAGTGTTTATCAAATTCACATGCTTTTTCTCTATATGTCAAAGTGTTTATCAAGTCCACATACTGTTTCTGTATGATGTCCATCAAGTGTTTATCAAGTCCACCTGCTGTTTCTCTATTATGTCCATCAAGTGTTTATCAAGTCCACATGCTGTTTCTCTAATATGTCCAAGTGTTTATCACTTTTCACATGCTGTTTCTGTATTATGTCCATCAATTGTTTTATCACATTCCACATGACGTTTTTCTCCCAAATGTTTCCAATTTGTGTGTTTCACTTCTGGTATGAATTTTCTTGTTTCTGTGAAGTTAGTCACATCCAGCATGAAACTTCCTAATATTTTCTTTAAGTGTTTTATAACTCTCATGGCCCACTATGTTTCTAAAATATTTACTATTATTATCATGTCCTGCACAACATTCTTATTTTCATGAAGTCATAATCTTCTCATACAATGTTTCTCAGATACTTTCATCACGTGTTTAATGTTTTTTGTACAATATTTCTAAAATATTGCCATCCAGTGTTTAACACTTCTCATATTATGTTTCTCAATGTTCATCAAATTATTATCACTTCTCAAATGAAGTTTCCCAAAGTGATAAGTGTTTATCACTTCCCACTTCTCAAATGATGTTTCTGAATTATTGTATGATGTTTCTCAAATATTTCCTTCAATTGTTCATCATTTCTTACATTCTGTTTTTAGATAATTCCATAAGTGTTTATCAAGTCCACATGCTGTTTCTCTAGTATGTCCATCAAGTTTTTATCCAATCCACATGCTGATTCTCTATATGTCCAAGTATTTATCAAGTCCACATTATGTCTATCAAGTGTTTATCAAGTCCACATGCTGTTTCTCTATTATGTCCACAGGTGTTTTATCACTTTTCACATGCTATTATCGTCCGTCGGATGGGCACGTAAACTGTGCATTCCCGTGTATCGGTCTATCCTCCGAGCATGTTAACGAACCATAGGAATCTATTCGATAATAAGAGTAGGGCACGGTTCCCGGATTCCTATGTATCCTTCCCCTCTCTCTGGGGTGGCTCTAAATATCCTATACTGTGTTGATGAGCCTTAAACAATATTCAATTAAATTAACTTCACATGCTGTTTCTCGAGTATGTCCATCAAGTGTTTATCAAGTCCACATGCTGTTTCTCTAGTATGTCCATCAAGTGTTTATCAAGTTCACATGCTGTTTCTCTATTATGTCCATCAAGTGTTTATCACTTTTCACATGCTGTTTCTGTAGTATGTCCAAGTTTTTATCAAGTCCACATGCAGTTTCTCTATTATGTCCAAGTGTTATCACTTTTCACATGCTGTTTCTCTAGAATATACATAAAGTGTTTATCAAGTTCACATGCTGTTCCTCTAGTATGGCCAACAATTGTTTATCAAGTCCACATGCTGTTTCTCTAGTATGTCCATCAAGTGTTTGTCACTTTTCACATGCTGTTTCACTAGTATGTCCATCAAGTGTTTATCAAGTCCACATGATGTTTCTCTATTATGTCCATCAAGTGTTTATCACTTTTCACATGCTGTTTCTCTAGTATGTCCATCAAGTGTTTATCACTTTTCACATGCTGTTTCTGTAGTATGTCCAAGTTTTTATCAAGTCCACATGCAGTTTCTCTATTATGTCCAAGTGTTATCACTTTTCACATGCTGTTTCTCTAGAATATACATAAAGTGTTTATCAAGTCCACATGCTGTTTCTCTATTATGTCCATCAAGTGTTTATCACTTTTCACATGCTGTTTCTGTAGTATGTCCAAGTTTTTATCAAGTCCACATGCAGTTTCTCTATTATGTCCAAGTGTTATCACTTTTCACATGCTGTTTCTCTAGAATATACATAAAGTGTTTATCAAGTTCACATGCTGTTCCTCTAGTATGGCCAACAATTGTTTATCAAGTCCACATGCTGTTTCTCTAGTATGTCCATCAAGTGTTTGTCACTTTTCACATGCTGTTTCACTAGTATGTCCATCAAGTGTTTATCAAGTCCACATGATGTTTCTCTATTATGTCCATCAAGTGTTTATCACTTTTCACATGCTGTTTCTCTAGTATGTCCATCAAGTGTTTATCACTTTTCACATGCTGTTTCTGTAGTATGTCCAAGTTTTTATCAAGTCCACATGCAGTTTCTCTATTATGTCCAAGTGTTATCACTTTTCACATGCTGTTTCTCTAGAATATACATAAAGTGTTTATCAAGTCCACATGCTGTTTCTCTATTATGTCCATCAAGTGTTTATCACTTTTCACATGCTGTTTCTGTAGTATGTCCATCAAGTGTTTATCAAGTCCACAGGCTGTTTCTCTATTATTCCCAAGTGTTATCAGTTTTCACATGCTGTTTCTCTAGTATGTCCATCAAGTGTTTATCAAGTCCACATGCTGTTTCTCTAGTATGACCATCATGTGTTTATCAAGTTTACATGCTGTTTTTCTAGTATGTCAAGTGTTTATCAATTCTACATGCTGTTTCTCTATTGTGTCCATCAAGTGTATAAAATCAAGTCCACATTCTGTTTCTCTAGTATGTCCATCAAGCATTTATCAAGTCCACATGCTGTTTCTCTAGTATGTCCATCAAGTGTTTTCAAATTCACATGCTGTTTCTCTATATATGTCAAAGTGTTTATCAAGTCCACATGCTGTTTCTGTATTATGTCCAAGTGTTTATCAAGTTCACATGCTGTTTCTGTATTATGTCCATCAAGTGTTTATCAAGTCCACTTGCTGTTTCTCTATTATGTCCATCAAGTGTTTATCAAGTTCACATGCTGTTACTCTAATATGTCCAAGTGTGTTTCAAGTCAACATGCTGTTTCTCTATTATGTCCATCAAGTGTCATCAAGTCCACATGCTGTTTCTCTAATATGTCCAAGTGTTTATCACTTTCTACATGATGTTTTTCTCCCAAATATTTCCATTAAGTGAGTTTCACTTCTGGTATGAATTTCTTAGTCATTTCTGTGAAGTTAGTCACGTCCAGCATGAACTTTCTCATATTTTCCTTAAGTCTTTTATAACTTCCGTGGCCCACTATGTTTCTGAAATATTAACTGTTATCATGTCCTGTACAACATTCTTGGTTATTTTCATTAAGTCATTATCTCTTCTCATACGATGTTTCTCAGATACTTTCGTCAAGTGTTTATCGCTTTTTGCACAATATCTAAAATATTGCCATCAAGTGTTTAACTCTTCTCATATTATATTTTTCAATGTTCCATCAAATTATTATCTTTTCTAAAATGAGGTTTCTCAAAGTGATAAGTGTTTATCACTTCTCACTTCTCAAGTAATGTTTCTAAATTATTGTATGATGTTTCTCAAATATTTCCATCAAGTGTTCATCATTTCTTACATCCTAGTTTTAGATATTTCCATCAAGTGTTTATCACTTCACATGATGTTTCAAATATTTATGTGGGTGTTTATCACTTTTACATGATTTTCAAATATGTCCATCAAGTGTTTATAATTTTTCACATGCTGTTTCAACTATTTCCATGAAGTGTTTATCACTTGAAGTCTTCTCATATGCTGTTTCTTAATTATTTCCATTAAGTGTTCATCGCTTTCCACATGCTGTTTCTCAGATATTTTCATCAAGTCAGTCCTGTCAAGGAGCGACTTGTCCTTAATAATTGTGTATTCAACCTTGATGCTGCCTTGTTGGTTAGAGATTAGATCATGGCGGGGATTTCTTTATTTACACTGTCCTTTTTTAATGGGATGACAGTAGGGTAAGTGTGAGGTTTGGTGCACCCTAGAACCGGTTTAATCCCCCCAGTGGCCTACTTTGCCCCTGTGGTAGGTGGTAGCCCTATTGTCAACCCTTTTGTGTTTGTGATGTCGTTTGCATTTATTATTGCTTTTGCCTTCTTGTTTGTCTGTTTGCTTGTTTGTTTCTGTGTTTTGTGGTTGACTGTCCTCCTTGAATGCTACTTTTCCTGTCCAATCTTTTTATATTTCTTTGAATAATGTAGACAAAGTCATATCTTTTGGACTGGACCGTGATTACAATCTGAGGTAAATAACGTTTTTGATAAATAACTGCCATAAGTCTTCCTGTTTTGACATTTTGCAGTGGAACAGAACAGTGTTAAACATTGACTCCAGAGTTTATAACTGCTCTCCCACAGGACCCACTATGTTTATCAAATATTTACTTTTATGTCTTATTCTACCTTTCCTGGATATTCATCAATTCTTTACCTCTTCTCATACAATGTTTCTCAGATACATCTGACATGTGTTCATCACTTTTTGCACAATGTTTCTCAAATGTTTTCATGAAGACTAGAGAGGAATAAATTTTATTCCAATCTTGTGCCATGAAATAAAAAGTGTTAATCACTTACACTAGCTTCATCAGTCGGTCCTGCGTATCGGAGCTTTTGCTTTGCTCTTGTTAAAGAACCATAGGATATACTTAAAAGTAAGAGTAGTGCATGGTTCCCAGATTCCTTTTTGTCCTGGGGCCACCTGAAATAACCTTTAATGTGTTGATGAAACAATTCACAATTTACATGTTTTGTAAATTTATGAAGTATGGATTTTGATATCGTATCAACTAACTGCTAGCCCACTTTCAAATTTGTATAGCATGCAGTCTTTGCATGTACACAAATCCCATTTTCTAATACATATCCTGAACTTTGTCATAAGAAGTATGCTATAAAATATCTGTTACAGGTTTTTTTCCCTTATATATTAAAAACGGTACCATTCCCAATGGCAGAAAGCATGTTTTTTTTGCAATTGGAGTAGTGTACACAAATTCCCAATCCCCCGCACCCCATTTGTTTTTATTATTGAGACAGTCTTCAAATAGAAGAAGTGGGGGAATATATATTCTTTAAGGTGTGGGTAATGAAATACTGCAAGAGAATGTATGCATGGTAATGTGTTTGCAAAGTATTTAAGCATACAATATTGTTGCTTTTGTTTGCTTGATTGGGAAAAATTCCCAATTTAAGGGTAAAACATGAGATTTTTCCTAATTGTATGGGTACCAGTACAATTCCCCCAAAAGGTGAGAAAAAAAATCGCCATGTTACTTTCCATGGCATACTGCTGCTTAGAATGAGAGTCCTTATAGACAACTTTAATATGCTGGGGATGTGCAAACTTTATCTTATAAATAGTGTTTTACATTTATAAATATTTCACTAATGTAAATTTTAATTCTGCCCATAGTGAAGATAAAAACTTTTTTGGCAATTGAATTGTTGTTAAAACTTAGTTACAAAATTGTCATTGTCAACATTTAAAATAACTATGTGGTAATTTTGGCGACAATGACACAAGTGCAAAGATGTGGATATCCTTATTTCAGCAGAGGCATACACCATTGTATGTCTCTGTTTTTCATTAACAATTTTATAACCATTGATAAAATATTTGTTACATTAATTAATTGATTTAACACTGCAGATTGTAATATTGTTGTTAGTTAAAGAGACACAAGACAATCTTTTATTTTTTTTCACATTTGCACATTACTTGAATTTGTTCAATCATTAATATTAATTATAAGAATAGTATAAAGCAAATTGTTTTTGATATTGTTAATTGTTGATCATATTGCACCATTTCCATATTTAAACATAGTAAAAAAATGGTAGAGTAAGACAAAAAATAAAAACCCCACAAACATTTATTCAATTATACACTAACAGGTTTAAAGTGTATGATACTGGATAAATAAATTGAGATACTGATTTTAGTGCTTTATAAACATGTAAAGATTGTCATTTGTCTCTTTAAAATTTAGTTAATAGAATTGTTTAATAAAGCGTGTTAGTATATATGCACTTTTGGCAATGTTAATTCCATTGTTTAGTGTGTGGAAACATTGTCTGATAAAATTCTGATATATTTAGTGCCTGTCTGTTGTTTTAAAAATACATTTATATTATATCAGTTGATACTGTTAGAATTCGATGTAAAATTATATTCATATTACCGTACAACAACTGATAGTGTTAAAATTTGATTTAAAACAAACGTAAATAATAATGTTAGAACTTGATTTAGAATTATGTAATACATCAATTGATAATGTTCAAATTTGATGAAGAATAACATTTAAGTTATACCAAATGATCTTGTTAAAATTTGATCTAGAATTACAACAATTGATAATGTTAGTATTTGGTTTTGATTACATTCATAGTACTTTCATTGTTAATGTTAGAATTTGATTTAGAATCCATGCATATTACAAAAGTTGGTAATGTTAGAATTTGAATTAGAATTACATCAAAATTGATAATGTTGGTATTTAGGATTACATTCATAGAACATTAGTTGATACTGTTAGAACTTGAATTAACATGCATGCAGTTTATAGCAGTCAATAATGTTAGAAATTGATATAGAATTATTTTTGTATTAAATGTACATCAATTGATAATGATAGAATTTGACTTTGAATAACCTACATTTTTCATCAGTTGATAATGTTAGAATTTGTTTAAGAATATACATATTTCATATTACATTAATTGATATTGTCAGATCTTTTACATGCTGTATATGTACTGTGTTTTATTTATTGTTGGACAGTTATTGTTAATCAGTTCATAACAGGTCTGACCTGATGTGATAACGGATCTTTTAGTATTTCTTTATTTGCGCTTATTAGGTGGATACTTCCCGGGTGCTTATTTACAAATTTCACAGTTTACCGAAACTCATTTTAATGGCATTATAAACTTTGAGTATCATATATGTGATACTCATAAGGTTGATTAACAATAGTTGTCCAATTCTTATCACATTAAATGTATTATTAGTAACTCCTGTTCAGGCCAAAATGATAACTATGCTTTGATATGAATTATTGAATGTTATATGTTAATGTGCAATAATATCATCTCCTTTAATTTTTTTAGAATGGTGTTTACAATTCATGTTTTAAGTATGAAATAATGTATAGATGTATGCATATTTGATTGTAAACAATGAGACGCAAATAAACTATTTTAAAAACTGAACTCCTGCAATTATCAGTGGTTATGAAATTATGGGTGTTTAGAGTACACGACTAAAATATGGGGGTTACATGGAATCTGCACTTGACTTGCACACTAAATTGTAATGAACTTAAAAGGTAGACCTCGACTGTGGTCAAAACAAATTATTATGAAATTTTATTGATAAACCTTCAATTTATTGTGTCTTAAAGTTAACATAAACCATAAAGTTAATGTACACGAGAATGTTATGTCCCGTGATTATTTTTTATTATATAAACCAAATATTGGCTTACAATTGTAAAATATAGAGAATTAAATCCTGTTTTACTTTATCTTATAAATAGTGTTTTACATTTTATAAATATTTCTCTAATGTAAATTTTAATTCTGTCCATAGTGAAGATAAAAACTTTTTTGGCAATTGAATTGTTGTTAAAACTTAGTTACAAAAATGTCATTGTCAACATTTAAAATAACTGTGTGGTAATTTTGGCGACAATGACACAAGTGCAAAGATGTGGATATCCTTATTTCAGCAGAGCCATACACCATTGTATGTCTCTGTTTTCATTAACAATTTTATAACCATTGATTAAATATTTGTTACATTAATAAATTGATTTAATACTGCAGATTGTAATAACGTTCTTAGTTAAAGAAACACACGACAATCTTTTTTTTTATTTTCACATTTCTACATTACTTGAATTTGTTCAATCATTAATATTAATTATAAGAATAGTATAAAGCAGATTGTTTTTGATATTGTTAATTGTTGATTATATTGCACCAATACTATATTTTAACATAGTAAAAAAATGGTTTAAGACAAAAAAAAAAATTCAGAATTTTATTTAATTATATGCTAACAGGTTTAAAGTCAGAATGATACTGGATAAATAAATTGAGATACTGATTTTAGTGCTTTATAAACATGTTAAGATTGTCATTTGTCCCTTTAAAATATAGTTCATAGAATTTTTTATTAAAGCGTGTTAGTATATATGCACTTTTGACAATGTTAATTCCATTGTTTAGTGTGTGAAAACATTGTCAGATAAAAAATTCTGATATATTTAGAGCCTGTCTGTTGTTTTAGAAATACATTTATATTATATCAGTTGATACTGTCAGAATTCGATATAGAATTACATTCATATTACAACTAATAGTGTTAAAATTTGATTTAAAATAACAGTAAATAATAATGTTAGAACTTGATTTAGAATTTCGTAACACATCAATTGATAATGTTCAAATTTGTTGAAGAATAACATTTAAAGGGAAACATTTAAGTTATACCAAATCATCTTGTTAAAATTTGATTTAGAATTACAACAATTGATAATGTTTGTATTTGGTTTGGATTACATTCATAGTTCTTTCATTGATTATGTTAGAATTTGATTTAGAATCCATGCATATTACAATAGTTGGTTATGTCAGAATTTGAATTAGAATTGCATCAAAATTGATTACATTCATTAGGATTACATTCATAGAACATTAGTTAATACTGTTAGAACTTGAATTAAAATTCATGCAGTTTATATCAGTTAATAATGTTAGAAAAATGTTAGAATTTTTTTAAGAATATACATATTTCATATTACATTAATTGATATTGTCAGATCTTTTATATCCTGCAATTATCAGTAGTTATGAAATTATGGGTGTTTAGAGTACACAGCTAAAATATCAGGTTACATGGAATCTGCACTTGACTTGCACACTAAATTGCAATGAACTTAAAAGGTAGACCTCGACTGTGGTCAAAACATAAATTATTTATAAACCTTCAATTTATTGTGTCTTTTAAAGTTAACATCAACTATATAGTGAATGCACACGAGAATGTTATGTTCCATGATTTTTTTTTATATATAAACTTAATATTGGTTTACAATTGTAAAATATAGAGAATTAAATCCTGTTTTACTTTATCTTATAAATAGTGTTTTACATTTTATAAATATTTCTCTAATGTAAATTTTAATTCTGTCCATAGCGAAGATAAAAAGTTTTTTGGCAGTTGAATTGTTGTTAAAACTTAGTTACAAAATTGTCATTGTCAACATTTAAAATAACTAAATGGTAATTTTGGCGACAATGACACAAGTGCAAAGATGTAGATATCCTTATTTCAGCAGAGGCATACACCATTGTATGTCTCTGTTTTTCATTAACAATTTTATAACCATTGATTAAATATTTGTTACATTAATTAATTGATTTAACACTGCAGATTGTAAGATTGTTGTTAGTTAAAGAGACACACGACAATTTTTTATTTTTTTTCACATTTCTACATTTCTTGAATTTGTTCGATCATTAATATTAATTATAAGAATAGTATAAAGAAAATTGTTTTTGATATTGTTAATTGTTAATTATATTGCACCAATATTATATTTGAAATAGTGAAAAAATGGTAGAGTAAGACGAGAAATAAAACTCAAAATTCTATTGAATTATATGCTAACAGGTTTAAAGTCTGTATGATACTGGATAAATAAATTGAGATACTGATTTTAGTGCTTTATAAACATGTTAAGATTGTCATTTGTCTCTTTAAAATATAGTTAATAGAATTGTTTAATAAAGCGTGTTAGTATATGCACTTTTGGCAATGTTAATCCCATTGTTTAGTCTGTGAAAACATTGTCTGATAAAAAATTCTGATATATTTAGAGCCTATCTGTTGTTTTAGAAATACATTTATATTATATCAGTTGATACTGTTAGAATTCGATATAGAATTACATTCATATTACAACAACTGATAGTGTTAAAATTTGATTTAAAAAACAGCAAATAATAATGTTAGAACTTGATTTAAAATTATGTAATACATCCATTGATAATGTTCAAATTTGATGAAGAATACAATGATCTTGTTAAAATTTTATTTAGAATTACAAGAATTGATAATGTTAGCATTTGGTTTTGATTACATTTATAGTACTTTCAATGATAATGTTAGAATCTGATTTAAAATCCATGCATAATAAAAAATTGGTAATGTTAGAATTTGAATTAGAATTACATCAAAATTGATAATGTTGGTATTTAAATTAGGATTACATGCATAGAATATTAGTTGATACTGTTAGAACCTTAATTAAAATTCATGCAGTTTTTATCAGTTAATAATGTTAGAAATTGATATAGAATTATTTTTGTATTACATGTACATCAATTGGTAATGTTAGAATTTGACTTTGAATAACCTACATATTTCATCAATTGATAATTTTAGTTTAAGAATATACATATTTCATATTACAGTAATTGATGTTGTTAGATCTTTTACATCCTGCAATTATCTATGGTTATGAAATTATGGGTGTTTAGAGTACACAACTAAAATATGGGGTTACATGGAATCTGCACTTGACTTGCACACTAAATTGTAATGAACTTAAAAGGTAGACCTCGACTGTGGTCAAAACATGAATTATTATGAAATTGTATTGATAAACCTTTAATTTATTGTCTTTTAAAGTTAACATAAACCATATAGTTAATGTACACTAGAATGTTATGTTCCATGATTATTTTTTTTTATATAAACTTAATATGGGTTTACAATTGTAAAATATAGAGAATTAACTCCTGTTTTACTTTATCTTATAAATAGTGTTTTACATTTTATAAATATTTCTCTAATGTAAATTTTAATTCTGTCCATAGTGAAGATAAAAACTTTTTTGCCAATTGAATTGTTAAAACTTAGTTACAAAATTGTCATTGTCAACATTGAAAATAACTGTGTGGTGATTTTGGCGACAATGACACAAGTGCAAAGATGTGGATATCCTTATTTCAGCAGAGGCATACACCATTGTATGTCTCTGTTTTTCATTAACAATTTTATAACCATTGATTAAATATTTGTTACCGGTACATTAATTAATTGATTTAATACTGCAGATTGTAATATTGTTGTTAGTTAAAGAGACACTTAGTTAAAGAGACACACAACAGTCTTTTTTTTTATTTTCACATTTCTACATTACTTGAATTTGTTCAATCATTAATATTAATTATAAGAATAGTATAAAGCAAATTGTTTTTGATATTGTTGATTATATTGCACCAATACTATATTTAAACATAGTAAAAAGAATCATGTTTAAGACAAAAAATAAAACTCAAAATTTTATTTAATTATATGCTAACAGATTTAAAGTCAGAATGATACTGGATAAATAAATTGGGATACTGATTTTAGTGCTTTATACACATGTTAAGATTGTCATTTGTCCCTTTATAATATAGTTAATAGAATTGTTTAATAAAGCGTGTTAGTATATACACTTTTGACAATGTTAATTCCATTGTTTAATGTGTGAAAACATTGTCAGATAAAAAATTCTGATATATTTAGAGCCTGTCTGTTGTTTTAGAAATACATTTATATTATATCAGTTGATACTGTCAGAATTCGATATAGAATTACATTCATATTACAACAACTGATAGTGTTAAAATTTGATTTAAAATAACAGTAAATAATAATGTTAGAACTTGATTTAGAATTATGTAATACATCAATTGATAATGTTCAAATTTGATGAAGAATAACATTTAAGTTATACCAAATCATCTTGTTAAAATTTGATTTAGAATTACAACAATTGATAATGTTAGTATTTGGTTTTGTTTTCATTCATAGTTCTTCATTGATAATGTTAGAATTTGATTTAGAATCCATGCACATTACAATAGTTGGTTATGTTAGAATTTGAATTAGAATTGCATCAAAATTGATTACATTCATTAGGATTACATTCATAGAACATTAGTTGATACTGTTAGAACTTGAATTAAAATTCATGCAGTTTATATCAGTTAATAATGTTAGAAATTGATATAGAATAATTTTTGTATTACTTGTACATCAATTGGTAATGTTAGAATTTGATTTTGAATAACCTACATTTTTCATCACTTGATAAGGTTAGAATTTTTTTTTTAAGAATATACGCCCCGTGTGGTTGCCGGGGGCCCCATTTGGTCACGGGGCAAAGAATACGGCCACTTAGATCCCTTTGGAGGGGTAGGCAGAGGGGTAGAATCCCCCCAAATTCATGTTCATTTTATCATTTTTTGTTCATGTTCATTAAAGGTCTTCATCATGATCCCTGCATTGTTTCAGGTGCTATCTCGCTCGCATCAAAAGAGCAGTGACAGAAAAACAATAACGTGGCTCCAGCGTAAATGGAGTTTCTACGATAGAATTTGCAGCAACTCTGCAGTTCAGGGTGAGAAGGTTCTAGGCCCATTTTCCATATTTTATCTCGATGTACATGGAAGATGAGTCTGGCATGTTCATGCCTTTTAGGCGCCATATAACCTTTTCATGTGTTGGTGCGCCTTAAAACCCCAATTCAATACCATTAAGAATATACATATTTCATATTACATTAATTGATATTGTTAGATCTTTTATATCCTGCAATTATCAGTGGTTATGAAATTATGGGTGTTTAGAGTACACAACTAAAATATGAGGTTACATGGAATCTGCACTTGACTTGCACACTAAATTGTAATGAACTTAAAAGGTAGACCTCGACTGTGGTCAAAACATAAATTATTTATAAACCTTCAATTTATTGTGTCTTTTAAAGTTAACATCAACTATATAGTTAATGTACACGAGAATGTTATGTTCCATGATTTTTTTTTTTATATAAACTTAATATTGGTTTACAATTTTAAAATATATAGAATTAACTCCTGTTTTACTTTATCTTATAAATAGTGTTTTACATTTTATAAATATTTCTCTAATGTAAATTATTATTCTGTCCATAGTGAAGATAAAAACTGTTTTGGCAATTGAATTGTTATTAAAACTTAGTTACAAAATTGTCATTGTCAACTTTTAAAATAACTGTGTGGTAATTTTGGCGACAATGACACAAGTGCAAAGATGTGGATATCCTTATTTCAGCAGAGGCATACACCAATGTATGTCTCTGTTTTTCATTAACAATTTTATAACCATTGATTTAGAATTACAACAATTGATAATGTTAGTATTTGGTTTTGATTACATTCATAGTAGTTTCATTGATAATGTTAAAATTTGCTTTAGAATCCATGCATATTACAAAAGTTGGTAATGTTAGAATTTGAATTAGAATTACATCAAACTTGATAATGTTGGTATTTAAATTAGGATTACATGCATAGAACATTAGTTGATACTGTTAGAACTTGAATTAAAATTCATGCAGTTTATATCAGTTAATAGTGTTAGAAATTGATATAGAATTATTTTTGTATTACATGTACATCAATTGATAATGTTAGAATTTGACTTTGAACAACCTACATTTTTCATCAGTTGATAATGTTAGAATTTGTTTAAGAATATACATATTTCATATTACATTAATTGATGTTGTTAGATCTTTTACATCCTCGAATTATCAGTGGTTATGAAATTATGGGTGTTTAGAGTACACAACTAAATTATGGGGTTACATGGAATCTGCACTTGACTTGCACACTAAATTGTAATGAACTTAAAAGGTAGACCTCGACTGTGGTCAGAACATATATTATTATGAAATTTTATTTATAAATCCTTCAATTTATTATGGTTTTTAAAGTTAACATCAACTATATAGTTAATGAACACGAGAATGGTATGTCCCGTGATTTTTTTTTGATATCAACTTAATATTGGATTACAATTGTAAAATATAGAGAATTAAATTCTGTTTTACTTTATCTGATAAATAGTGTTTTAAATTTTATAAATATTTCTCTAATGTAAATTTTAATTCTGTCCATATTGAAGATAAAAACTTTTTTGGCAGGTGAATTGTTGTTAAAACTTAGTTACAAAATTGTCATTGTCAACATTTAAAATAACTATGTGGTAATTTTGGCGACAATGACACAAGTGCAAAGATGTGGATATCCTTATTTCAGCAGAGGCATACACCATTGTATGTCTCTGTTTTTCATTAACAATTTTATAACCATTGATTAAATATTTGTTACCGGTACATTAATTAATTGATTTAATACTGCAGATTGTAATATTGTTGTTAGTTAAAGAGACACACGACAATCTTTTTTTTTATTTTCACATGTCTACATTACTTGAATTTGTTCAATCATTAATATTAATTATAAGTGCAGTATAAAGCAGATTGTTTTTGATATTGTTAATTGTTGATTTTATTGCACCAATACTATTTAAACATAGTAAAAAAATGGTAGAGTAAGACGAGAAATAAAACTCAAAATTCTATTGAATTATATGCTAACAGGTTTAAAGTCTGTATGATACTGGATAAATAAATTGAGATACTGATTTTAGTGCTTTATAAACATGTTAAGATTGTCATTTGTCCCTTTAAAATATAGTTAATAGAATTTTTTAATAAAGCGTGTTAGTATATGCACTTTTGGCAATGTTAATTCCATTGTTTAGTCTGTGAAAACATTGTCTGATAAAAAATTCTGTTATATTTAAAGCCTGTCTGTTGTTTTAGAAATACATTTATATTATATCAGTTGATACTGTTAGAATTCGATATAGAATTACATTCATATAACAACAACTGATAGTGTTAAAATTTGATTTAAAAAACAGCAAATAATAATGTTAGAACTTGATTTAAAATTATGTAATACATCCATTGATAATGTTCAAATTTGATGAAGAATACAATGATCTTGTTAAAATTTTATTTAGAATTACAAGAATTGATAATGTTAGCATTTGGTTTAGATTACATTTATAGTACTTTCAATGATAATGTTAGATTCTGATTTAGAATCCATGCATATTAAAAAAGTTGGTAACGTTAGAATTTGAATTAGAATTACATCAAAATTGATAATGTTGGTATTTAAATTAGGATTACATGCATAGAATATTAGTTGATACTGTTAGAACCTTAATTAGAATTCATGCAGTTTTTATCAGTTAATAATGTTAGAAATTGATATAGAATTATTTTTGTATTACATGTACATCAATTGATATTGTTAGAATTTGACTTTGAATAACCTACATATTTCATCAATTGATAATTTTAGTTTAAGAATATACATATTTCATATTACAGTAATTGATGTTGTTAGATCTTTTACATCCTGCAATTATCTATGGTTATGAAATTATGGGTGTTTAGAGTACACAACTAAAATATGGGGTTACATGGAATCTGCACTTGACTTGCACACTTAATTGTAATGAACTTAAAAGGTAGACCTCGACTGTGGTCAAAACATAAATTATTATGAAATTTTATTGATAAACCTTCAATTTATTGTCTTTTAAAGTTAACATAAACCATATAGTTAATGTACACGAGAATGTTATGTCCCGTGATTTTTTTTTTTTATATAAACTTAATATTGGTTTACAATTGTAAAATATAGAGAATTAAATCCTGTTTAACTTTATCTTATAAATAGTGTTTTACATTTCATAAATATTTCTCTAATGTAAATTTTAATTCTGTCCATAGTGAAGATAAAAACTTTTTTGCCAATTGAATTGTTAAAACTTAGTTACAAAATTGTCATTGTCAACATTTAAAATAACTTTGTGGTGATTTTGGCGACAATGACACAAGTGCTAAGATGTGGATATCCTTATTTTATCAGAGGCATACACCATGCATTGTATGTCTCTGTTTTTCATTAACAATTTTATAACCATTGATTAAATATTTGTTACCGGTACATTAATTAATTGATTTAATACTGCAGTTTGTAATATTGTTGTTACTTAAAGAGACACACGACAATCTTTTTTCTTCACATTTCCACATTACTTGATTTTGTTCAATCATTAATATTAATTATAAGTATAGTATACAGCAAATTGTTTTTGATATTGTTAATTGTTGATTATATTGCACCAATATTATTTAAACATAGTAAGAAAATGGTAGAGTAAGACGAATAATAAAACCCAAAATTTTATTTAATTATACCCTAGCAGGTTTAAAGTCAGAATGATACTGGATAAATAAATTGAGATACTGATTTTAGTGCTTTATAAACATGTTAAGATTGTCATTTGTCTCTTTAAAATTTAGTTTACTTATTAGAATTTTTTAATAAAGCGTGTTAGTATATGCACTTTTGACAATGTTAATTCCATTGTTTAGCGTGTGGAAACATTGTCTGATAAAAAATTCTGATATATTTATTTAGAGCCTGTCTGTTGTTTTAGAAATACATTTATATTATATTAGTTGATACTGTTAGAATACATTCATATTACAACAACTGATAGTGTTAAAATTTGATTTAAAAAACAGCAAATAATAATGTTAGAACTTGATTTAGAATTATGTAATACATCAATTGATAAAGAATTCAATGATTTTGTTAAAATTTAATTTAGAATTACAAGAATTGATAATGTTAGCATTTGGTTTTGATTACATTGATAGTACTTCAATGATAATGTTAGAATCTGATTTAGAATCCATGCATATTAAAAAAGTTGGTAATGTTAGAATTTGAATTAGAATTACATCAAAATTGATAATGTTGGTATTTAAATTAGGATTACATGCATAGAACATTAGTTGATACTGTTAGAACTTGAATTAAAATTCATGCAGTTTTTATCAGTTAATAATGTTAGAAATTGATATAGAATTATTTTTGTATTACATGTACATCAATTGATATTGTTAGAATTTGACTTTGAATAACCTACATATTTCATCAATTGATAATTTTAGTTTAAGAATATACATATTTCATATTACATTAATTGATATTGTTAGATTTCTTACATCCTGCAATTATCAGTGGTTATGAAATTATGGGTGTTTAGAGTACACAACTGGAATATGGGGTTACATGGAATCTACACTTGACTTGCACACTAAATTGTAATGAACCTAAAAGGTAGACCTCTACTGTGGTCAAAACATAAATTATTAAGAAATTTTATTTATAAACCTTCAATTTATTGTGTCCTTTTAAAGTTAACAAACTTTATAGCTAATATACATGAAAATGTTATGTCCCGTGATTGTTTTATATATATAAACTTAATATTGGTTTACAATTGTGTTTTACTGGAGCATGCACTATCTAAGCATATTATTGTTCAAACAGGCCAATATTGTGGCATAGTTATACCCCCCGCAAAGTGGGGGGTGTATACTGGAATCACCTTGTCTGTCCGTAGACGCAATACCTGTCTGAGCTATTTCTCAATAACTCCTTCTTAGAATTTCGTGAAACTTGCTAGGAAGTATCAATATCGAGTGGACATGCGCATACTGTTATGGTGTTCCGGTTCCATAATATTCCACTGAGTTATAGCCCTTTGTATTTCTGATATATATATATATATATGTATATAATACAAAATCCTTGTCCGGGCTATTTCTCTAAAACTCCTTGTTAGAATTTAGCGAAACTTGCTAGGAAGTATTAATATCAAGTGGAGATTCAAGTATTTTTATCAAGTGCATACTGTCATGACGTTCCGGTTCAATAATTTTCCACTGAGTGTATTCTAATATCTGTCCGTAGGCGCAATTTTTGTCCGGACTATTTCTCAATAACTCCTTCTTAGAATTTTGCGAAAGTTGCTAGGAAGTATCAATATCGAGTGGACATGCGCATATTGTCGTGACGTTCCAGTTCAATAATTTTACACTGAGTTATGGCCCTTTATATTTCTAATATATATATACAATACAAAATACTTGTCCAGGCTATTTCTCTAAAACTCCTTCAAGTGGAAATGTGTATATTATCATGATGTTCTGGTTCAATAATTTTCCACTGAGTTATGGCCCTTTTTATTTTTAATGCATCAAATAGAAAATTCTTGTTCGGGCTATTTCTCTATAACCCCATGTTATAAAGCATCAATATCAAGTGCAGATGCGCATATTGTCGTGACATTCCGATTCGATTTAATGCATTTTATACTTGGTAGTCAAATAGAAAATTCTTGTCCCGGCTTTGTATCTTATAGGAACAATGTCTTGTATGTTTACCCACCCCACAACAAGTTGCCACCGGGGGGTATTTGTCAGCCTCGGCGACAGTTCTAGTTTCATCTGTACATTTATATTTATTAGTCTCTCAAATAGTTCCATCAGGTGTGTATCGCTGATATTTCTGAAATTATTTCATCAAATATTTATATATATTTTTTACACAATTTTTCCAAGTGTTTATCACCTTTCACTTGATATTTTTCAGATACTTCCATCAAGTGTTTATCTTTTTCCACATGATGTTTCTCTAATTTTTCCATCAAGTGTTTATCATTTTCCACATGATGTTTCTCTAATTTTTCCATCAAGTGTTTATCAAGTCCACAACATACTGTTTCTCTAGTATGTCCATCAAGCATTTATCAAGTCCACATGCTGTTTCTCTATTATGCCCATCAAGTGTTTCTCAAGTCCACATGCTGTTTCTGTAGTATGCCCGTCAAGCACATGCTGTTTCTCTAGTATGTTCATCAAGTCTTTATCAAATCCACATGCTGTTTCTCTAATATGTACAAGCGTTTATCAAGTCCACATGCTGTTTCTCTATTATGTCCATCAAGTGTTAATCAAGTCCACATGCTGTCTAATATGTACAAGTGTTTTATCACATTCCACTTGATGTTTTTCTCCCAAATATTACCATTAAGTGCGTTTCACTTCTGGTATGAGTTTTTTAGTTATTTCTGTGAAGTTAGTCACGTCCAACATTAACTTCCTCATATTTTTCTTGAGTGTTTTATAACTTCCTCAGCCTACTATGTTTCTAACATATTAACTGTTATCATGTCCTGTACAACATTCTTGGGTTATTTTCATTAAGTCATTATCTCTTCTCGTTTGATGTTTCTCAGATACTTTCGTCTAGTGTTTATTGCTTTTGCACATATTTCTAAAATATTGCCTTGAATTTTTAACATTTCTCATATTATGTTTCTCAATATTCCATCAAATTATTATCACTTCTCAAATGAGGTTTCTCAAATTGATAAGTGTATCATTTCCCACTTCTCAAGTAATGTTTCTGAATTATTGTATGATGTTTCTCAAATATTTCCATCAAGTGTTCATCATTTCTTACAACCTGTTTTTAGATATTTCCATCAAGTATTTATCAAGTCCACATGCTGTTTCTCTATTATGTCCAAGTGTTTATCAAATCCACATGCTGTTTCTCTATTATGTCCAAGTGTTTATCAAGTCCACATGCAGTTTCTCTAATATGTCCAAGTGTTTATCAAGTCCACATGCTATTTCTCTAATATGTCCAAGTGTTTGATCACTTTTCACATGCTGTTTCTGTATTATGTCCATCAAGTGTTTAATCACTTTCCACATGATGTTTTTCTCCCAAATATTTCCATTTAGTGCGTTTCACTTCTGGTATGAATTTCTTAGTTATTTCTGTGAAGTTAGTCACGTCCAACATGAACTTCCTCATATTTTCCTTAAGTGTTTTATAACTTCCGTGGCCCACTATGTTTCTAAAATATTGACTGTTATCATGTCCTGTACAACATTCTTGGGTTATTTTCATTAAGTCATTATCTCTTCTCATGCGATGTTTCTCAGAAACTTTCGTCAAGTGTTTATTGTTTTTTGCACAATATTTCTAAAATATTGCCATCAAGTATTTAACACTTCTCATATTATGTTTCTCAATGTTCCAACAAATTATTATCTCTTCTCAAATGAGGTTTCTCAAAGTGATAAGTGTTTATTAAAGTGATAAGTGTTTATCACTTTACACTTCTCAAGTGACGGTTCTGAATTATTGTATGATGTATCTCAAATATTTCCATCATATGTTCATCATTTCTTACATCCTGTTTGTAGATATTTCCATCAAGTGTTGATCACGTTTCAAATATTTCTCTCCTGTGTTTATCACTTTTACATGATGTTTCAAA
The DNA here is from genome assembly GCA_037043455.1 of Cyrtodaria siliqua. Taxonomy (NCBI): domain Eukaryota; kingdom Metazoa; phylum Mollusca; class Bivalvia; order Adapedonta; family Hiatellidae; genus Cyrtodaria; species Cyrtodaria siliqua. The sequence continues at coordinate 195,918 of JAWPHD010002125.1, read as the reverse complement.
TATGTCCATCATGTGTTTGTCATCTTTCACATGATGTTTCAACAATTTACATCAAGTGTTTATCACTTGAAGTCTTCTCACATGATGTTTCTTAATTATTTCCATTAAGTGTTCATCACTTTCCACATGCTGTTTCTCAAACATTTTCATCAAGTCAGCCCTGTAGAACTAATTGTTTAATCAGCCACTTGTCCTTAATAATTGTGTATTCAACCTTAAATAATGCAGACAAAGTTATACCTTTTGGTCTTTACCGTAATTACAATCCGAGGTAAATAACGTTTTTGATAAATAACAGGCACAAGTCTTCCTGTTTTGACATTTTCCAGTGAAACAGAACAGTGTTAAATATTGATTCCAGAGTTTATAACTGCCCTCCAACAGGATCCACTAAGTTTATCATATATTAACTGTTATCATGTCGTGTACAACATTCTTAGGTTATTTTCGTTAAGTCATTATCTCTTCTCATGCGATGTTTCTGAGATACTTTCATCAAGTGTTTATTGGTAGCATGGTGGATTTGTAACCGGAGGCCCCGCTTTCAATCCTCCGTGGTGCCACTGCGTTTTGTCGGTGTGTTCTTGAGCAAGACACTTACCCTTAGCCTTGTCCTTTTTATGGGGATTTAAACCGGGCAGTCCCGTGTATCGGTCTATCCTCCGAGCACGTTAAAGAACCATAGGAATCTATTGGATAATAAGAGTAGGGCACAGTTCCTGGATTCCTATGTATCCTTCCCCTCTCTCTGGGGCGGCTCTAAATAACTTATACTGTGTTGATGAGCCGTTAAACGACATTCAGTTCAATTATTGCTTTTTGCACAATATTTCTAAAATATTGCCATCAAGTGTTTAACACTTCTCATAATATTTTTCTCACTGTTCCGTCAAATTATTATCACTTCTCAAATGAGGTTTCTCAAAGTGATAAGTGTTTATCACTTCCCACTTCTCAAGTAATGTTTCTGAATTATTGTATGATGTTTCTCAAATATTTCCATCAAGTGTTCATCATTTCTTGCATCTTGTTTTTAGATATTTCTATCAAGTGTTTATCGAGTCCACATGCTGTTTCTCTATTATGTCCGTCAAGCGTTTATCAAGTCCACATACTGTTTCTCCAGTATGTCCATCAAGTGTTTAAAAATCAAGTCCGCATGCTGTTTCTCTATTATGTCCATCAAGCATTTATCAAGTCCACATGCTGTTTCTCTAGTATGTCAAAGTGTTTAAAATCTAGTCCTCATGCTGTTTCTCTATGATGTCCATCAAGTTTTTATCAAATCCACATGCTGTTTCTCTATATGTCCAAGTGTTTATCAAGTCCACATGCTGTTTCTCTATGATGTCCATCAACTGTTTATCAAGTCCACATACTGTTTCTATAGTATGTCCAAGTGTTTATCAAGTCCACATGATGTTTCTCTGTTATCTCCATCAAGTGTTTATCAAGTCCACCTGCTGTTTCTCTAGTATGTACATCGTTTTTAAAAATCAAGTCCACATGCTGTTTTTCTATTTTGTCCATCAAGTGTTTATCAAATCCTCATGCTGTTTCTTTATATGTCCAAGTGTTTATCAGGTCCACATGCTGTTTCTCTATGATGTCCATCAAGTGTTTATCAAGTCCACATACTGTTTCTCTAGTATGTCCAAGTGTTTATCAAGTCCACATGATGTTTCTCTGTTATCTCCATCAAGTGTTTATCAAGTCCACCTGCTGTTTCTCTAGTATGTACATCGTTTTTAAAAATCAAGTCCACATGCTGTTTTTCTATTTTGTCCATCAAGTGTTTATCAAATCCTCATGCTGTTTCTTTATATGTCCAAGTGTTTATCAGGTCCACATGCTGTTTCTCTATGATGTCCATCAAGTGTTTATCAAGTCCACATACTGTTTCTCTAGTATGTCCAAGTGTTTATCAAGTCCAAATGCTGTTTCTCTATTATGTCCATCAAGTGTTAATCAAGTCCACATGTTGTTTCTCTAATATGTCCCAAGTGTTTATCAAGTCCACATGCTGTTTTTCTATTTTGTCCATCAAGTGTTTATCAAATCCTCATGCTGTTTCTCTATATGTCCAAGTGTTTACCAAGTCCACATGCTGTTTCTCTATGATGTCCATCAAGTGTTTATCAAGTCCACATACTGTTTCTCTAGTATGTACATCAAGTGTTTAAAAATCAAGTCCACATGCTGTTTTTCTATTTTGTCCATCAAGTGTTTATCAAATCCTCATGCTGTTTCTCTATATGTCCAAGTGTTTACCAAGTCCACATGCTGTTTCTCTATGATGTCCATCAAGTGTTTATCAAGTCCACATACTGTTTCTCTAGTATGTCCTAGTGTTTATCAAGTCCACATGCTGTTTCTCTATTATGTCCATCAAGTGTTTATCAAGTCCACATGCTGTTTCTCTAATATGTCCATCAAGTGTTTATCAAGTCCACATGATGTTTCTCTAATATGTCCAAGTGTTTATCAAGTCCACATGCTATTTCTCTAATATGTCCAAGTGTTTGATCACTTTTCACATGCTGTTTCTGTATTATGTCCATCAAGTGTTTGATCACTTTCCACATGATGTTTTTCTCCCAAATATTTCCATTAAGTGCGTTTCACTTCTGGTATAAATTTCTTAGTTATTTCTGTGAAGTTAATCACGTCCAACATGAACTTCCTCATATTTTCCTTAAGTGTTTTATAACTTCCGTGGCCCACTATGTTTCTAAAATATTTACTGTTATCATGTCCAGTACAACATTCTTGGGTTATTTTCATTAAGTCATTATCTCTTCTCATATGATGTTTCTCAGATCCTTTCGTCAAGTGTTTATCTCTTTTTGCATAATATTTCTAAAATATTGCTATCAAGTGTTTAACACTTCTCATATTATGTTTCTCAATGTCCATCAAATTATGTTTCTCAAATATTTCCATCAAGTGTTCACCATTTCTTACATCCTGTTTTTAGATATTTCCATCAAGTGTTTTATCACTTTTCACATGATGTTTCAAATATTTCTCTCAAGTGTTTATCATTATCATCATGATTCAAATATTTCTCTCAAGTGTTAATCATTTTTCACATGATGGTTCAAGTATTTATGTCATTTACATGATGTTTCAAATATGTCCATCAAGTGTTTGTCATCTTTCACATGATGTTTCAACTATTAACATCAAGTGTTTATCACTTGAAGTCTTCTCACATGATGTTTCTTAATTATTTCCATTTAGTGTTCATCACTTTCCACATGCTGTTTCTCAAACATTTCCATCAAGTCAGCCTTGTAGAACTAATTGTTTAATCAGCCACTTGTCCTTAATAATTGTGTATTCAACCTTAAATAATGCAGACAAAGTTATACCTTTTGGTCTTACCGTAATAATTATTACAATCTGAGGTAAATAACGTTTTTGATAAATAACAGCCATAAGTCTTCCTGTTTTGACATTTTGCAGTGAAACAAAACAGTGTTAAACATTGACTCCAGAGTTTATAACTGCCCTCCCCCAGAACCCACTATGTTTATCAAATATTAATTGTTATGTCCTGTACAACATTCTTGGGTTATTTTCATTAAGTCATTATCTCTTCTCATATGATGTTTCTCAGATACTTTCGTCAAGTGTTTATTGGTAGTGCGGAGGATTTGTAACAGGAGGCCCCGGGTTCAATCCTCCTTGATGCCACTGCGTTTTGTCAGTGTGTTCTTGGGCAAGACACTTTCCCTTAGCCTCGTCCGTCGGATGGGGACGTAAACCGGGCGGTCCCGTGTATCGGTCTATCCTCCGAGCACGTTAAAGAACTATAGGAACTATTCCATAATAAGAGTAGGGCACGGTTTCTGGATTCCTATGTATCCTTCCCCTCTCTCTGGGGCGGCTCTAAATAACCTATACTGTGTTGATGAGCCGTTAAACAACCTTCAATTCAATGTTTCTCTATTATGCCATCAAACATTTATCAAGTCCACATGCTGTTTCTCTAGTATGTCCATGAAGTGTTTAAAATCAAGTCCACATGCTGTTTCTCTATTATGTCCATCAAGTGTTTATCAAGTCCACATGCTGTTTCTCTAATATGTCCCAAGTGTTTATCAAGTCCACATGCTGTTTCTCTAATATGTCCATCAAGTTTCTAAAATATTTACTGTTATCATGTCCTGTACAACATTCTTGGGTTATTTTCATTAATATCTCTTCTCATACGATGTTTCTCAGATACTTTTGTCAAGTGTTTATCGCTTTTTGCACAATATTTCTAAAATATTGCCATCAAGTGTTTAACACTTCTCATATTATGTTTCGCAATGTTCCATCAAATTATTATCACTTCTCAAATGAGGTTTCTCAAAGTGATAAGTGTTTATCACTTCCCACTTCTCAAGTGATGTTTCTGAATTATTGCATACTGTTTCTCAAACATTTCCATCAAGTCAGCCCTGTAGAACTAATTGTTTAAGGAGCCACTTGTCCTTAATAATTGTGTATTCAACCTTGAATAATGCAGACAAAGTTATACCTTTTGGTCTTGACCTGATTACAATCTAGGTAAATAATGTTTTCGATAAATAACAGCCATAAGTCTTCCTGTTTTGACATTTTGCAGTGAAACAAACATGAACAGTGATAAACATTGACTCCAGAGTTTGTAACTCCCTTATATATTAAAAACGGTACCATTCCCAATGGCAAAAAGCATGTTTTTCCCCCCAATTGGAGTAGGGTACAAAAATTCCCAATCTCCACCTTTACTTACTTTCCATGGCATGCTGCTGCTTAGAATGAGAGTCCTTATAGACAACTTTAATATGCTGGAGATGTGCAAACTTTATCTTATAAATAGTATTTTACATTTTATAAATATTTCTCTAATGTAAATTTCAATTCTGTCCATAGTGAAGATAAAAACCTTTTGGCAATTGAATTGTTGTTAAAACTTAGTTTCAAAATTGTCATTGTCAACATTTAAAATAACTGTGTGGTTATTTTGGCGACAATATGACTCAAGTGCAAAAAAGTGGATATCCTAATTCAGCAGAGACATACACCATTGTATGTCTCTGTTTTTCATAAACAATTTTATAACCATTGTTTAAATATTTTTTACATGAATTAATTGATTTAACTCTGCAGATTGTAATATTGTTGTCAGTTAAAGGGATACATGGCAATCTTGATTTTTTAAAAACACTTGATGTGTAGTTTTTCTACATTACTTGAATTTGTTCAATCATAAATATTAATTATGAGAAAGCAAATTATTTTTGATATTGTTAATTGTTGATTATATTGCACCAATATTATATTTAAGCCTATGGTAGGGGAAGATGAAAAAATGAAACTCAAACTGTATTGGGTTATATGCTAGCAGGTTTAAAGTCAAAATGATACTGGATAAATAAATTGTAATGCTGATTTTACTGCTTTATAAACACTGAAGATCGTCGTTTGTCCCTTTAAAATATAGTTAATAGAATTTTTGAATAAATTGTGTTAATATATGCACTTTTGGCAATTTTAATTTCATTGTTTAGTGTGTGAAAACATTGTCTGATAAAACAATTCTGATATATTTAGAGTCTGTCTGCAGAGCCCTATATGTAAACATAATTATGTATTTTATATGAAAGTAACACATGTGTAATACAAATGAAAATAGATTTTGACTAAACAACATTGCAACTTAGGCAGGTTGTATTAAACCTTATTTTCTATGCTATTCTACAAATTTATAGAAATGCTGTATATATTTAATATATAGTAGTTTCATATTAAAAGCACATGTATACATTTCATATGTGCCACATATGTATTATTTCAACATGAAAGACGGCCAGATATGTCCCATTTGCATTTGTAGATGTATGGCACTGTTAAATTGCATGATGTACATATGATAGCAACATGCACATAATAAGACACGCCCTCTAGCCCCGGGTTGAGCAGAACCCAATATTCATAAAATCAATAGTACAAAATTTTAACCATCCTGAAGATGGCATGCATATGGCGGTGGACATGGAGTATACTCCTTCCCCATGTCGTATGGCATATGGTCCCAGTATCTAATAAAATGAAATGCCCCGAAGAGCGAAATAAACATAGTGGAATTTAGTTGGGAGCAGCGGTTATAAAGCCTGCGTATAAAAAGCAGACAACATATCCTATGAGTGGTTAAACAATACCCAGAGCCTTTTATCGGCCGGAGTTGTGGAACCACCGAATCAAAAATTAAGTAAGAAAACAAAAGAAATTGAAAATGTACCACCGATAACTAAATATAAGTATCGGGCTCAGCGATCTCTAAAGATCGAATGAATAGTTAAATCTAGCTATATGTTTATGTGTTGCGGCTGGACATAATAGAACACAGATTTTGAAATACATTCATATTGCATCTGTCAACAATGTTAAAATTGTTTAAATTACAACATGGTTTAAATCTTTAACCCTTAACCCGCTAAGAACGACTATAATAGCCGTTGTGTCCGTTGTAAATCCAGATCAGCCTGCGAGGTCAAGGTGAAGGATAATGATCAATCTTGTCCACACCATAATTTCTCTTCCACTGAAGAAAACCTCCGGATATTTCATGTGTGGACTGCTGTGGAATGAGGATGACCCTTCTTGATTTTTAGATCAAAGTTCAGGGTCTCTGTTGACAAAAGCGCACTCTTTCAAACATATCTTAACAAGGTTGTGCAGTGGGGGAAGACATCTCTTTTTCTTCAAAAAAAAAAGAAGAAAAAATGTTACTTATGTTGTTACTAGATTTTGAAATACATTTATCCTTTAACAATTGATTATGTTAAAATGATTCGAACTACAGCACAGCTTAAACTTACAAATACTAAAATGCAGTTTTGAAACAAGAACAACATTTGTTAATTCTTATTATAATGATACCATTGTAAGTTTAATTTAGCAATATAAATTTGTGTGTTACTGGATAAGAACACAGATTTTGAAATACAGTTATATTGTGTCAATTGGTTATGTTAAAATGATTCGAACTACAGCACAGCTTAAACTTGCAAATACTAAAATGCAGTTTTGAAATGAGAAAACATTGTTAATTTAGTATAGCAATGTGTGTTTGTGCTGTTGCTAGATTAGAACACAGTTTGAAATACAGTTATATTTTGTAATTTGGTTATGTTAAAATGATTCAAATAAACTCAAATGCAAGAATGATGGTTTTGAAATAACAGTATTGTAAATTCAGTCAAGGAATATTGATTTATATTGTTACTACACATAAGAACACACAGTTTGAAACAAATTCAGATTATGTCATCTGGCTATATGTCAGTAAAGCCCGCACTTATGAATGCAATAAATGTTATGTTATAAAGGCAATCTTGTAAATTCTATCTAGCAATATTTATTTGTGTCATTGCTAAACATGAATAAAGATGTTAAATTGCATCGATACTGAATCAATTGACAACGTTAAAATGACTCCAAAAAATAACAGAACTTCTGTCAAAGAAAAAAATGGCTTGAATTAAAGCATAGTTTATATTGTTTCATTAAATCTCTCAGTTGCTTATATGATTATAATTCCCTCGATGTCAGATGCTGCATTATTCGGTGAACGTGCGATCTTTCAGATCTAGTGATTTAGAATTACATTAATATTACATTAGTTGATACTGTTATAATATGATTTAAAATTACATTCATATTAAATCATTTGATAATGTCAGAATTTGATTTAGAATTACAGTAAAGTATCTATCCCGCAAACAACAGTGAAATTTTACAACATATGTACATCGTTTTCTAAACAAGCCAGGCCAAACTCTAAAACTAGAGCATCGAATTAAGAGTTACCAATTCGTAATTTATTTTATGCATATTCAGTCATGGGTATTTTAAAAAATAGCGGATAGACATTTACTTTTATTTGGCACATATACATTATTATACGAGGGACGTTCAAAATGTAATGTTATTCATCCCATTACTATTTAACTGCGCAGGTGCAAGTCATGAGATTTCACGGATTCGTAAATCTATTCATTCTAAATCCAATGATACCAACTAGAGGTGTGTGCGAGTTTTATAAATAAATATGTTTAGTTTGTGAAAACACCTAGTCATATACACTGTAGTAAAATATAGTTGGAAAGAGAGCTGAAAATAGTATTCAAATACGAGGGTATATTAAGGCGCGTTGCAAAATTGGATTACATGCAAAAGAAGTTTTCAAAGAGGTATGTAGTGTTTATGGAGATAAAGAAGTATCGTATATGAGTGTTACCAGATGGATTCGGAAATTCAAATCCGGTCAGAAATCCATTCTGGATGGCTTGAAATCTAGCAGACCACGTTCTGCTATCACTCCAAAAAACATGAAAAAAATAAGCACATTAAAGCAAGATTCGAGATTGACCATTCATGAGATAGCACAAGTCGCAGGGATCTCATCATAAATGACTTATACTATTCTTAAGAATATTTTGGAAGTGCGACGCATTTCAGCCAGGTGGGATACCTCATCTTCTGACACGAGCAAAAGAGTTACCATGTTTTAGCTGCTCGTAAACTTTTAAAAATGTACCCAAAATACGACACACGGAAGTTTGCAGACAGTAACAGGAGATGAAACCTGGGTTCACTATTTTGAACCACAGCAAAAGGTCAATAATAAAATCTGGGCCACAAAACATGGACGGAGGCCGTGTATTGCTAAGAGAACACAAAGTACGAAAAAGGTTATGTATGCAGTTTCTTTACCAGCCAAGGTCCTGCAATTCAGGTCGCAGTTCCAAGAGGAAGGTCGGTCACTGAACTATTCTACAAACATTCTGTACTGACGTAACTAAACTCCTACTACAAGAAATGCCGACCAGCCACCGGAATGCGTCATATCCAGCTATTGCACGATAACGCCCCTGCACACAAGTCGGCTGTTGTGACGGAATATTTGAAAGAAGACAAGGGGACTGTTCTTCCACATCTACCTTATTCACCAGACCTGGCACCGTGTGACTTTTTCTTGTTTCCAAGATTGAAAAAACATCTATCTGGATGGTGCTACACCTCGTGACAAGCACTCGGGTCAGCTGTGTATCAGTGTCTGGCGGGTATCCCTAAAGTAGACTATGAAGACGCCTTCCGGAAATGGTTGAAATGACTGAAAGTGTGTATTTCTCTAAATGGAGATTACTTTGAAGGTATGAAATAAACCGAATCACGATGTCATTTTTTCTTTTCATTTTATTTCCAAAATAATATTACTTTTTGAATGTCCCTCATATGACCTGGACACAGTTTTGATAAACGGTTTTGTAAATATAATTTTGCCGTTATTTGGCAGTTTAGTGATAATGTTAGAATTTGATTTAGAATTAAATTCATATTACATTAGTTGATACCGTTAGAATTTGGTTTAGAATTACATTCATATTAAATCAGTTGAACATGTTAGAATTTGACTTAGAATTACATTCATATTATATCAGCTGGTAATGTTAAAATTTGGTTTAGAATTACATTTATGTTTCATCAATTTCATCAATTTATTATATTTGAAGCTGATTTAGAATTAATTTCATATTACATATTCAGCTGTTATTAGAATTACATTTACATCAATTAATAATGTTATAATTTGATTATGGTACATTTGCATTACATTAGTTGAACATGTTAGAGAATTTGATTTAGAATTACATTCATATTAAATCAGTTGATAATGTTAAAATGTGGTTTAGAATTAAATTCATATTACATCAGCTGATATAACAAAATACATGTACATCATTTGATAATGTTATAATTTGAGTTAGAATACATGCATATTACATAAGTTAATAATGTTAGAATTAGATATAGAAAAACCGCAAATAATAATGTTTGAATTAGAATTGATGCACTTGATACTGTTAGAATTTAATTTAGATTAATACGTTCATATTGCATCGGTTAATACTGTTAGAATTTGATTTAGAATTACATTCATATTATATCAGTTGATACTGTTAGAATTTGACATTACCTGGTTCCAGTATATTCATACCCCATCCAACCCCTTCTCCAAGAAACGAAAACAGAGTGGGGTATGAAATAAAACCTTAATTTCAGCCTAAAAAGTTTGCTTATTGTAAAATTAAAACATTAATAGGTAATTTTAAACTGGTTATCACATTTTCAGTAAAACATATTTTTAATGTTTTTATTGCTGAAATATCCGTTATAAAATCCTGCTATTATAACGCTTTTCCATTGCTTAATGGAATTAGGACGGGACCACGTAATGTTAGAATTACATTCATATCAGTTGATACTGTTAGAATTTAATATAGAAATACATTCATATTGTATCAGTTGATACTGTTAGAATTTGTTTTAGAAAAACATGTATATTATATCAGTTGATACTGTTAGAATTCGATATAGAATTACATTCATATTACAACAACTGATAGTGTTAAAATTTGAATTAAAAAAACAGTAAATAATAATGTTAGAACTTGATTTAGAAATACGTAATACATCAATTGATAATGTTCAAATTTGATGAAGAATAACATTTAAGTTATACCAAATGATCTTGTTAAAATTTGATTAAGAATTACAACAATTGATAATGTTAGTATTTGGTTTTGATTACATTCATAGTACTTTCATTGATAATGTTAGAATTTGCTTTAGAATCCATGCATATTACAAAAGTTGGTAATGTTAGAATTTGAATTTGAATTACATCAAAATTGATAATGTTGGTATTTAAATTAGGATTACATTCATAGAACATTAGGTGATACTGTTAGAACTTGAATTAGAATTCATGCAGTTTATATCAGTAAATAATGTTAGAAATTGATATAGAATAATTTTTGTATTACATGTACATCAATTGATAATGTTAGAATTTGACTTTGAATAACCTACATTTTTCATCAGTTGATAATTTTAGTTTAAGAATATACATATTTCATATTACATTAATTGATGTTGTTAGATCTTTTACATCCTGCAATTATCTATGGTTATGAAATTATGGGTGTTTAGAGTACACAACTAAAATATGGGGTTACATGGAATCTGCACTTGACTTGCACACTAAATTGTAATGAACTTAAAAGGTAGACCTCGACTGTGGTCAAAATGTAAGTTATTATGATTTTTTTTTTATAAATCTTCAATTTATTGTGTCTTCTAAAGTTAACATCAACTATATAGTTAATGAACACGAGAAAGTTATGTCCCGTGATTATTTGTTTTTTATATAAACTTAATATTGGTTTACAATTGTAAAATATAGAGAATTAAATTTTAATTCTGTCCATAGTGAAGATAAAACTGTTTTGGCAATTGAATTGTTGTTAAAACTTAGTTACAAAATTGTCATTGTCAACTTAAAATAACTGTGTGGTAATTTTGGCGACAATGACACAAGTGCAAAGATGTGGATATCCTTATTTCAGCAGAGGCATACACCATTGTATGTCTCTGTTTTTCATTAACAATTTTTTAAATCATTGATTAAATATTTGTTACATTAATTAATTGATTTAACACTGCAGATTGTAATATTGTTGTTAGTTAAAGAGACACACGACAATATCTTTTCTTTTTTTTCACATTTCTACATTACTTGAATTTGTTCAATCATTAATATTAGTTACAAGAATAGTATAAAGCAAATTGTTTTTGATATTGTTAATTGTTGATTTTATTGCACCAATACTATATTTAAATGTAGTAAAAAAAATGGTAGACATAAAATAAACTCAAAATTGTATTTAATTATACACTAACAGGTTTAAAGTCATGTTGATACTGGATAAATAAATTGAGATACTGATTTTAGTGCTTTATAAACATGTTAAGATTGTCATTTGTCCCTTTAAAATATAGTTTACTTAATAGAATGTTTTAATAAAGCGGCCCCGTGCAATTCGCGGGGGCCCCTGTTTGGTCACGGGGCAAAGAATAGGGCCACTGCAGATCCCTTTGAAGGGGTAGGCAGAGGGGTAGAATCCCCCCAAATTTATGTTCATTTTATCATTTTTTGTTCATGTTCATTAAAGGTCTTCAACATGATCCCTGCATTGTTTCAGGTGCTATCTCGCTCGCATCAAAAGAGCAGTGGCAGAAAAACAATAACGTGGCTCCAGCGTAAATGGAGTTTCTACGATAGAATTTGCAGCAACTCTGCAGTTCAGGGTGAGAAGGTTCTAGGCCCATTTTCCATATTTTATCTCGATGTACATGGAAAATGAGCCTGACATGTTCATGCCTGTTAGGCGCCATATGACCTTTTCATGTGTTGGTGCGCCTTAAAACCCCAATTCAGTTTAATAAAGCGTGTTAGTATATGCACTTTTGACAATGTTAATTCCATTGTTCAGTGTGTGAAAACATTGTCTGATAAAAAAATTAGAGATATTTAGATCCTGTCTGTTGTTTTAGAAATACATTCTATTATATCAGTTGATACTGTTAGAATTCGATATAGAATTACATTCATATTACAACAACTGATAGTGGTAAAATTTGATTTTAAAAAACAAGGAAATAATAATGTTTGAACTTGATTTAGAATTACGTAATACATCAATTGATAATGTTCAAATTTGATGAAGAATAACATTTAAGTTATACCAAATGATCTTGTTAAAATTTGATTTAGAATTACAACAATTGATAATGTTAGTATTTGGTTTTGATTACATTCATAGTACTTTCATTGTTAATGTTAAAATTTGATTTAGAATCCATGCATATTACAAAAGTTGGTAATGTTAGAATTTGAATTAGAATTACATCAAAATTGATAATGTTGGTATTTAAATTAGGATTACATTCATAGAACATTAGTTGATATTTGTTAGAACTTGAATTAAAATTCATGCAGTTTATATCAGTTAATAATATTAGAAATTGATATAGAATTATTTTTGTATTACATGTTCATCAATTGATGATAGAATTTGACTGAATAACCTACATTTTTCATCAGTTGATAATGTTAGAATTTGTTTAAGAATATATATTCTTCATATTACATTAATTGATATTGTTAGATTTTTTACATCCTGCAATTATCAGTGGTTATGAAATTATGGGTGTATAGAGTACAAAACTAACAGATGGGGTTACATGGAATCTGCACTTGACTTGCACACTAAATTGTAATGAACTTAAAAGGTGGACCTCGACTGTGGTCAAAACATGAATTATTCAGAAATTTTATTTATAAACCTTCAATTTATTGTGTCTTTTAAAGTTAACATAAACTATATAGTTAATGTACACGAGAAAGTTATGTCCCGTGATTAAATTTTTATATATAAACTTTATATTGGTTTACAATTGTAAAATATAGAGAATTAAATCCTGTTTTACTGGAGCACGCACTATCTAAGCATATTATTGTTCAAACAGACCACGACTGTGGCATAGTTTCATCTGTACATATATATTTATTAGTCTCTCAAATAGTTCCATCAGGTGTGTATCACTGATATTTCTGAAATTATTTCATCAAGTATTTATATATATTTTTTGCACAATTTTTGCAAGTGTTTATCACCTTTCACTTGATGTTTTTCAGATACTGTTTATCTTTTTCCACATGATGTTTCTCTAATTTTCCCATCATCCACAACATGCTGTTTCTCGAGTATTTCCATCAAGCTTTATGCTGTTTCTGTAGTATGTCCGTCAAGCGTTTATCAAGTCCACATGCTGTTTCTCTAGTATGTCCATCAAGTGTTTATCAAATCCACATGCTGTTTCTCTATATGACCAAGTGTTTATCGAGTCCACATGCTGTTTCTCTATTATGTCCATCAAGTGTTTATCAAGTCCACATGCTGTTTCTCTAGTATGTCCACCAAGTGTTTTATCAAATCCACATGCTGTTTCTGTATATGTCCAAGTGTTTATCAAGTCCACATGATGTTTCTCTAATATGTCCAAGTGTTTATCAAGTCCACATGCTATTTCTCTAATATGTCCAAGTGTTTGATCACTTTTCACATGCTGTTTCTGTATTATGTCCATCAAGTGTTTTATCACTTTTCACATGATGTTTTTCTCCCAAATATTTCCATTTAGTGCGTTGCACTTCTGGTATGAATTTCTAAAAAATTTCTGTGAAGTTAATCACATCCAACATGAACTTCCTCATATTTTCCGTAAGTGTTTTATAACTTCCGTGGCCTACTATGTTTCAAAAATATTTATTGTTATCATATCCAGTACAACATCTTAGGTTATTTTCATTCAGTCATTATCTCTTCTCATACGATGTTTCTCAGATACCTCAAGTCCACATGCTGTTTCTCTATTATGTATGTCAAGCATTTATCAAATCCACATGCTGTTTCTCTAGTATGTCCAAGTGTTTATCAAATCCACATGCTGTTTTCTCTATATGTCCAACTGTTTATCAAGTCCACATGCTGTTTCTCTATTATGTCCATCAAGTGTTTATCAATTCCTGTTTCTTTAATATGTCCAAGTGTTATCACTTTTGACATGCTGCTTCTCTATTATGTCCATCAAGCGTTTATCAAGTCCACATGCTGTTTGTCTGGTATGTACATCAAGCATTTATCAAGTCCACATGCTATTTCTGTATTATGTCCTTCAAGTGTTTTATCACTTTCCACATAATATTTTTCTCAATGTCCCATCAAATTATTATCACTTCTCAAATGAGGTTTCTCAAAGTGATAAGTGTTTATCACTTCCCACTTCTCAAGTAATGTTTCTGAATTATTGTATGATGTTTCTCAAATATTTCCATCAAGTGTTCATCATTTCTTGCATCTTGTTTTTAGATATTTCCATCAAGTGTTTATCGAGTCGACATGCTGTTGCTCTATTATGTCCATCAAGCATTTATCAAGTCCACTTGCTGTTTCTCTAGTATGTCCATCAAGTGTTTAAAAATCAAGTCCACATGCTGTTTCTCTATTATGTCCAAGCATTTGCTGTTTCTCTAGTATGTCCAAGTGTTTAAAAGTCAAGTCCACATGCTGTTTCTCTATTTTGTCCATCAAGTGTTTATCAAATCCACATGCTGTTTCTGTATATGTTCAAGTGTTTATCAAGTCCACATTATGTTTCTCTATGATGTCCATCAAGTGTTTATCAAATCCACATGCTGTTTCTGTATATGTCCAAGTGTTTATCAAGTCCACATGATGTTTCTCTAATATGTCCAAGTGTTTATCACTTTTCACATGCTGTTTCTGTATTATGTCCATCAAGTGTTTTATCACTTTCCACATGATGTTTTTCTCCCAAATATTTCCTTTAGTGTGTTTCACTTCTGGTATGAATTTTCTTGTTTCTGTGAAGTTAGTCACATACAACATGAACTTCCTCATATTTTCCTAAAGTGTTTTATAACTTCCGCGGCCCACTATGTTTCTAATATATTTACTGTTATCATGTCCTGTACAACATTCTTGAGTTATTTTCATTAAGTCATTATCTCTTCTCATATGATGTTTCTCAGATACTTTCAAGTGTTTATTGATAGCGCGGCGTATTTGTAATCGGAGGCCCCAGGTTCAATCTTCCCTGATGCTACTGCATTTCGTTGGTGAGTTCTTGGGCAAGACCTTTTCCTTTGGCTCGTCCGTCTGATGGGGACGTGAACCGAGTGGTCCCGTGTATAAGTCTATCCTCCTAGCACGTTAAATAACTATAGGAATCTATTCGATAATAAGAGTAGGGCACAGTTCTGGATTCCTATGTATCCTTCCCCTCTCTCTGGGGCGGCTACTTCTCATAATATTTTTCTCAATGTTCCATCAAATTATTATCACTTCTCAAATGAGGTTTCTCAAAGTGATGTGTTTATCACTTCCCACTTCTCAAGTAATGTTTCCGAATTATTATATGATGTTTCTCTATTATGTCCATCAAGTGTTTATCAAATCCACATGCTGTTTCTGTATATGTTCAAGTGTTTATCAAGTCCACATGCTGTTTCTCTATGACGTCCATCAAGTGTTTATCAAGTCCACATACTGTTTCTCTAGTATGACCATCAAGTGTTTAAAAAACAAGCCCACATGCTGTTTTTCTATTATGTCCAAGTGTTTATCAAGTCCACATGCTGTTTCTCTATTATGTCCGTCAAGCGCTTATCAAGTCCACATGCTGTTTCTCTAGTATGTCCATCAAGTGTTTAAAAATCAAGTCCACATGCTGTTTCTCTATTGTGTCCATCAAGCATTTATCAAGTCCACATGCTGTTTCTCTAGTATGTCCAAGTGTTTAAAAATCAGGTCCACATGCTGGTTCCCTATTATGTCCATCAAGTGTTTATCAAATCCACATGCTGTTTCTCTAGTATGTCAAAGTGTTTAAAAATCAATTCCTCATGCTGTTTCTGTATTATGTCCATCAAGTGTTTATCAAATCCACATGTTATTTCTCTTGATGTCCAAGTGTTTATCAAGTCCACATGCTGTTCCTCTAATATGTCCATCAAGTGTTTATCAAGTCCACATGATGTTTCTCTAATATGTCCAAGTGTTTATCAAGTCCACATGCTGTTTCTCTAATATGTCCAAGTGTTTATCACTTTTCACATGCTGTTTCTGTATTATGTCCAAGTGTTTTATCTCTTTCCACATGGTGTTTTTCTCCGAAATAATTCCATTAAGTCAGTTTCACTCCTGGTATGAATTTCTTAGTTATTTTTGTGAATTTAGTCACATCCAACATGAACTTCTCGTATTTTCCTTAAGTGTTTTATAATGTCCGTGGCCCACTATGTTTCTAAAATATTTACTGTTATCATGTCCTGTACAACATTCTTGGGTTATTTTCATTAAGTCATTATCTCTTCTCATACGATGTTTCTCAGATACTTTCATCAAGTGTTTATCTCTTTTTGCATAATATTTCTAAAATATTGCCATCAAGTGTTTAACACTTCTCATATTAAGTTTCTGAATGTTCCATCAAATTATTATCACTTCTCAAATGAGGTTTCTCAAAGTGAAAAGTGTTTAATGATCACTTCCCACTTCTCAAGTAATATTTCTGAATTATTGTATGATATTTCTCAAATATTTCCATCAAGTGTTTATCGAGTCCACATGCTGTTTCTCTATTATGTCCATCAAGCGTTTATCAAGTTCACATGCTGTTTCTCTAGTATGTCCATCAAGTGTTTAAAAATGAGGACCACATGCTGTTTCTCTATTATGTCCATCAAGCATTTATCAAGTCCACATGCTGTTTCTCTAGTATGTCCAAGTGTTTAAAAATGAAGTCCACATGCTGTTTCTCTATTATGTCCATCAAGCATTTATCAAGTCCACATGCTGTTTCTCTAGTATGTCCAAGTGTTTAAAAATCAAGTCCACATGCTGGTTCCCTATTATGTCCATCAAGTGTTTATCAAATCCACATGCTGTTTCTGTATATGTTCAAGTGTTTATCAAGTCCACATGCTGTTTCTCTATGATGTCCATCAAGTGTTTATCAAGTCCACATACTGTTTCTCTAGTATGACCATCAAGTGTTTAAAAATCAAGCCCACATGCTGTTTTTCTATTATGTCCAAGTGTTTATCAAGTCCACATGCTGTTTCTCTAGTATGTCCGTCAAGTGTTTAAAAATCAAGTCCACATGCTGTTTTTCTGTTATGTCCATCAAATGTTTATCAATCCACATGCTGTTTCTCTATTATGTCCATCAAGTGTTTATCAAGTCCACATGCTGTTTTTCTAATACGTCCATCAAGTGTTTATCAAGTCCACATGCTGTTTCTCTAATATGTCCAAGTGTTTATCACTTTTCACATGCTGTTTCTGTATTATGTCCATCAAGTGTTTTATCACTTTCCACATGGTGTTTTCTCCCAAATATTGACATTAAGTCAGTTTCACTTCTGGTATGAATTTCTTAGTCATTTCTGTGAAGTTAGTCACATCCAACATGAACTTCTCATATTTTCCTTAAGTGTTTTATAACTTCTGTGGCCCACTATGTTTCTAAAATATTTACTGTTATCATGTCCTGTACAACATTCTTGGGTTATTTTCATTAAGTCATTATCTCTTCTCATACGATGTTTCTCAGATACTTTCGTCAAGTATTTATTGGTAGCGCGGCGTATTTGTAACCGGAGGACACGGGTTCAATCCTCCGTGATGCCACTGCATTTCGTCAGTAAGTTCTTGGGCAAGACCTTTTCCTTTAGCCTCGTCCGAATGATGGGGGCGTAAACCGGGCGGTCCCGTGTATCGGTCTATCTTCCGAGCACGTTAAATAACCATAGGAATCTATTCGATAATAAGAGTAGGGCACGGTTCCTGGATTCCTATGTACCCTTCCCCTCTCTCTGGGGCTGCTCTAAATAACCTATACTGTGTTGATGAGCCGTTAAACAACATTCAATTCAATTATTGCTTTTTGCACAATATTTCTAAAATATTGCCATCAAGTGTTTAACACTTCTCATATTATGTTTCTCAATGTTCCATCAAATTATTATCACTTCTCAAATGAGGTTTATCAAGTAATAAGTGTTTAATGATCACTTCCGACTTCTCAAGTAATGTTTCTGAATTATTGTATGATGTTTCTCAAATATTTCCATCAAGTGTTTGTCCTTTCTTACATCTTGTTTTTAGATATTTCCATCAAGTGTTTATCAAGACCACATGTTGTTTCTCTATTATGTCCGTCAAGCATTTATCAAGTCCACATGCTGTTTCTCTATGATGTCCATCAAGTGTTTATCAAGTCCACATACTGTTTCTCTAATATGTCCAAGTGTTTATCAAGTCCACATGCTGTTCCTGTATTATGTCCAAGTGTTTATCAAGTCCACTTTCTGTTTCTCTAATATGTCCAAGTGTTTATCAAGTCCACTTGCTGTTTCTCTAATATGTCCATCAAGTGTTATCAAGTCCACATGCTGTTTCTCTAATATGTCCAAGTGTTTATCACTTTTCAAATGCTGTTTCTGTATTATGTCCATCAAGTGTTTTATCACTTTCCACATGATGTTTTTCTCTCAAATATTCCCATTAAGTGCGTTTCACTTCTGGTATGAATTTCTTAGTTATTTCTGGGAAGTTAGTCACGTCCAACATGAACTTCCTCATATTTTCCTTAAGTGTTTTATAACTTCCGTGGCCCACTATGTTTCTAAAATATTTACTGTTATCATTTCCTGTACAACATTATTGGGTTAGTTTCATTAAGTCATTATCTCTTCTCATACAATGTTTCTCAGATACTTTCATCAAGTGTTTATCGCTTTTTGCACAATATTTCTAAAAATATTGCCATCAAGTGTTTAACACTTCTCATATTATGTTTCGCAATGTTCCATTAAATTATTATCACTTCTCAAATGAGGTTTCTCAAAGTGATAAGTGTTTATCACTTCCCACCTCTCAAGTGATGTTTCTGAATTATTGTATGATGTTTCTCAAATATTTCCATCAAGTGTTCATCATTTCTTACATCCTGTTTTTAGATATTTCCATCAAGTGTTCATCACTTTTCACATGATGTTTCAAATATTTCTCACAAGTTTTAATCATTTTTCATATGATGATTCAAGTATTTATGTCAAGTGTTTATCACTTTTACATGATGTTTGAAATATGTCCATCACATGTTAGTCATCTTTCACATGATGTTTCAACTATTTACATCAAGTGTTTATCACTTGAAGTCTTCTCACATGATGTTTCTTAATTATTTCCATTGTGTGTTCATCACTTTCCACATGCTGTTTCTCAAACATTTTCATCACGTCAGCCCTGTAGAACTAATTGTTGAATCAGCCACTTGTCCTTAATAATTGTGTTTTCAACCTTGAATAATGCAGACAAAGTTTTAGATTTTGGTATTAACCGTAATTACAATCTGAGGACAATAACGTTTTTGATAAATAACAGCCACAAGTCTTCCTGTTTTGACATTTTGCAGTGAAACAGAACAGTGTTAAACATTGACTCCAGAGTTTATAACTACCCTCCCCAGGACCCACTATGTTTATCAAATATTAACTGTTATCATGTCTGTACAACATTCTTGGGTTATTTTCTTTAAGTCATTATCTCTTCTCATGCGATGTTTCTGAGATACTTTTGTCAAGTGTTTATTGGTAGCGTGGTGGATTTGTAACCGGAGGCCCTGGGTTCAATCCTCCTTGATGCCACTGCGTTTTGTAGGTGTGTTCTTCGGCAAGACACTTTCCCTTAGCCTTGTCCTTCTTATGTGGGATGTTAACCGGGCAGTCCCATGTATCGGTCTATCCTCCGAGCACGTTAAAGAACCATAGGAATCTATTGGATAATAAGAGTAGGGCACAGTTCCTGGATTCCTATGTATCCTTCCCCTCTCTCTGGGGCGGCTCTAAATAACCTATACTGTGTTGATGAGCCGTTAAACGACATTCAATTCAATAATTGCTTTTTGCATAATATTTCTAAAATATTGCCATCAAGTGTTTAACACTTCTCATACTATTTTTCTCAATGTTCCATCAAATTATTATCACTTCTCAAATGAGGTTTCTCAAAGTGATGTGTTTATCACTTCCCACTTCTCAAGTAATGTTTCCGAATTATTATATGATGTTTCTCTATTATGTCCATCAAGTGTTTATCAAATCCACATGCTGTTTCTGTATATGTTCAAGTGTTTATCAAGTCCACATGCTGTTTCTCTATGACGTCCATCAAGTGTTTATCAAGTCCACATACTGTTTCTCTAGTATGACCATCAAGTGTTTAAAAATCAAGCCCACATGCTGTTTTTCTATTATGTCCAAGTGTTTATCAAGTCCACATGCTGTTTCTCTATTATGTCCGTCAAGCGCTTATCAAGTCCACATGCTGTTTCTCTAGTATGTCCATCAAGTGTTTAAAAATCAAGTCCACATGCTGTTTCTCTATTGTGTCCATCAAGCATTTATCAAGTCCACATGCTGTTTCTCTAGTATGTCCAAGTGTTTAAAAATCAAGTCCACATGCTGGTTCCCTATTATGTCCATCAAGTGTTTATCAAATCCACATGCTGTTTCTCTAGTATGTCAAAGTGTTTAAAAATCAATTCCTCATGCTGTTTCTGTATTATGTCCATCAAGTGTTTATCAAATCCACATGTTATTTCTCTTGATGTCCAAGTGTTTATCAAGTCCACATGCTGTTCCTCTAATATGTCCATCAAGTGTTTATCAAGTCCACATGATGTTTCTCTAATATGTCCAAGTGTTTATCAAGTCCACATGCTGTTTCTCTAATATGTCCAAGTGTTTATCACTTTTCACATGCTGTTTCTGTATTATGTCCAAGTGTTTTATCTCTTTCCACTTGGTGTTTTTCTCCGAAATAATTCCATTAAGTCAGTTTCACTCCTGGTATGAATTTCTTAGTTATTTTTGTGAATTTAGTCACATCCAACATGAACTTCTCGTATTTTCCTTAAGTGTTTTATAATGTCCGTGGCCCACTATGTTTCTAAAATATTTACTGTTATCATGTCCTGTACAACATTCTTGGGTTATTTTCATTAAGTCATTATCTCTTCTCCTACGATGTTTCTCAGATACTTTCATCAAGTGTTTATCTCTTTTTGCATAATATTTCTAAAATATTGCCATCAAGTGTTTAACACTTCTCATATTAAGTTTCTGAATGTTCCATCAAATTATTATCCTTTCTCAAATGAGGTTTCTCAAAGTGAAAAGTGTTTAATGATCACTTCCCACTTCTCAAGTAATATTTCTGAATTATTGTATGATATTTCTCAAATATTTCCATCAAGTGTTTATCGAGTCCACATGCTGTTTCTCTATTATGTCCATCAAGCGTTTATCAAGTTCACATGCTGTTTCTCTAGTATGTCCATCAAGTGTTTAAAAATGAGGACCACATGCTGTTTCTCTATTATGTCCATCAAGCATTTATCAAGTCCACATGCTGTTTCTCTAGTATGTCCAATTGTTTAAAAATGAAGTCCACATGCTGTTTCTCTATTATGTCCATCAAGCATTTATCAAGTCCACATGCTGTTTCTCTAGTATGTCCAAGTGTTTAAAAATCAAGTCCACATGCTGGTTCCCTATTATGTCCATCAAGTGTTTATCAAATCCACATGCTGTTTCTGTATATGTTCAAGTGTTTATCAAGTCCACATGCTGTTTCTCTATGATGTCCATCAAGTGTTTATCAAGTCCACATACTGTTTCTCTAGTATGACCATCAAGTGTTTAAAAATCAAGCCCACATGCTGTTTTTCTATTATGTCCAAGTGTTTATCAAGTCCACATGCTGTTTCTCTAGTATGTCCGTCAAGTGTTTAAAAATCAAGTCCACATGCTGTTTTTCTGTTATGTCCATCAAATGTTTATCAATCCACATGCTGTTTCTCTATTATGTCCATCAAGTGTTTATCAAGTCCACATGCTGTTTTTCTAATACGTCCATCAAGTGTTTATCAAGTCCACATGCTGTTTCTCTAATATGTCCAAGTGTTTATCACTTTTCACATGCTGTTTCTGTATTATGTCCATCAAGTGTTTTATCACTTTCCACATGGTGTTTTCTCCCAAATATTGACATTAAGTCAGTTTCACTTCTGGTATGAATTTCTTAGTCATTTCTGTGAAGTTAGTCACATCCAACATGAACTTCTCATATTTTCCTTAAGTGTTTTATAACTTCTGTGGCCCACTATGTTTCTAAAATATTTACTGTTATCATGTCCTGTACAACATTCTTGGGTTATTTTCATTAAGTCATTATCTCTTCTCATACGATGTTTCTCAGATACTTTCGTCAAGTATTTATTGGTAGCGCGGCGTATTTGTAACCGGAGGACACGGGTTCAATCCTCCGTGATGCCACTGCATTTCGTCAGTAAGTTCTTGGGCAAGACCTTTTCCTTTAGCCTCGTCCGAATGATGGGGGCGTAAACCGGGCGGTCCCGTGTATCGGTCTATCTTCCGAGCACGTTAAATAACCATAGGAATCTATTCGATAATAAGAGTAGGGCACGGTTCCTGGATTCCTATGTACCCTTCCCCTCTCTCTGGGGCTGCTCTAAATAACCTATACTGTGTTGATGAGCCGTTAAACAACATTCAATTCAATTATTGCTTTTTGCACAATATTTCTAAAATATTGCCATCAAGTGTTTAACACTTCTCATATTATGTTTCTCAATGTTCCATCAAATTATTATCACTTCTCAAATGAGGTTTCTCAAAGTGAAAAAGTGTTTAATGATCACTTCCCACTTCTCAAGTAATGTTTCTGAATTATTGTATGATGTTTCTCAAATATTTCCATCAAGTGTTCATCCTTTCTTACATCTTGTTTTTAGATATTTCCATCAAGTGTTTATCAAGTCCACATGCTGTTTCTCTATTATGTCCGTCAAGCGTTTATCAAGTCCACATGCTGTTTCTCTAGTATGTCCATCAAGTGTTTAAATTCAAGTTCACATGCTGTTTGTCTATTATGTCCATCAAGTGTAGATCAAGTCCACATGCTGTTTCTCTATTATGTCAATCAAGTGTTCCATTATCATACTCTTTTTTTTATCAAGTCCACATACTGTTTGTCTAATATGTCCAAGTGTTTACAAAGTCCACATACTGTTTCTATAGTATGTCCAAGTGTTTATCAAGTCCATATGCTGTTTTTCTATTATGTCCATCAAGTGTTTATCAAGTCCACGTACTGTTTCTCTAATATGTCCAAGTGTTTATCAAGTCCACATGCTGTTTCTGTATTATGTCCAAGTGTTTATCAAGTCCACATGCTGTTTCTCTAATATGTCCAAGTGTTTATCAAGTCCACTTGCTGTTTCTCTATTATGTCCATCAAGTGTTTGTCAAGTCCACATGCTGTTTTTCTATTATGTCCTTCAAGTGTTTATCAAGTCCACCTGCTGTTTATCTAGTATGTCCGTCAAGTGTTTAAAAATCAAGTCCATATGCTGTTTTGCTGTTATGTCCATCAAGTGTTTATCAATCCACATGCTGTTTCTCTAATATGTCCATCAAGTGTTTATGAAGTCCACATGCTGTTTCTCTAATATGTCCATCAAGTGTTTATCAAGTTCACATGATGTTTGTTTAATATGTCCAAGTGTTTATCACTTTTCACATGCTGTTTCTGTATTATGTCCATCAAGTGTTTTATCACTTTCCACATGGTGTTTACCCAAATATTTCCATTAAGTCAGTTTCACTTCTGGTTTGAATTTCTGAGTGATTTCTGTGAAGTTAGTCACATCCAACATGAACTTCTCATATTTTCCTTAAGTGTTTTATAACTTCTGTGGCCCACTATGTTTCTAAAATATTTACTGTTATCATGTCCTGTACAACATTCTTGGGTTATTTTCATTAAGTCATTATCTCTTCTCATACGATGTTTCTCAGATACTTTCGTCAAGTATTTATTGGTAGCGCGGCGTATTTGTAACCGGAGGACACGGGTTCAATCCTCCGTGATGCCAATGCATTTCGTCAGTAAGTTCTTGGGCAAGACCTTTTCCTTTAGCCTCGTGCGAATGATGGGGGCGTAAACTAGGCGGTCCCGTGTATCGGTCTATCTTCCGAGCACGTTAAATATTTATAGGAATTTATTTGATAATAAGAGTAGGGCACGGTTCCTGGATTCCTATGTACCCTTCCCCTCTCTCTGGAGCGGCTCTAAATAACCTATACTGTGTTGATGAGCCGTTAAACAACATTCATTTCAATTATTGCTTTTTGCACAATATTTCCAAAACATTGCCATCAAGTGTTTAACACTTCCCATATTATGTTTCTCAATGTTCCATCAAATTATTTTCACTTCTCAAATGAGGTTTCTGAAAGTGATAAGTGTTTATTGATCACTTCCCACTTCTCAAGTAATGTTTCTGAATTATTGTATAATGTTTCTCAAATATTTCCATCAAGTGTTCATCATTTCTTGCATCTTGTTTTTAGATATTTCCATCAAGTGTTTATCGAGTCCACATGCTGTTTCTCTATTATGTCCAAGTCTTTATCAAGTCCACATGCTGTTTCTCTAATATGTCCATCAAGTGTTATCAAGTCCACATGCTGTTTTGTTTCTCTAATATGTCCAAGTGTTTATCAAGTCCACAAGCTGTTTCTCTAATATGTCCAAGTGTTTGATCACTTTACACATGATGTTTTTCTCCCAAATATTTCCATCTTCTGGTATGAATTTCTTAGTGATTTCTGTGAAATTAGTCAAGTACAACATGAACTTCCTCATATTTTCCTTAAGTGTTTTATAACTTCTGTGGCCCACTATGTTTCTAAAATATTGACTGTTATCATGTCCTGTACAACATTCTTGGGTTATTTTCATTAAGTCATTATCTCTTCTCATACGATGTTTCTCAGATACTTTCGTCAAGTACTTATTGGTAGCGCGGCGTATTTGTAACCGGAGGCCACGGGTTCAATCCTCCGTGATGCCACTGCATTTCGTCAGTAAGTTCTTGGGCAAGACCTTTTCCCTTAGCCTCGTCCGACTGATGGGGACGTAAACCGGGCGGCCCCGTGTATCGGTCTATCCTCCTAGCACGTTAAATAACCATAGGAATCTATTTGATAATAAGAGTAGGGCACGGTTCCTGGATTCCTATGTACCCTTGCCCTCTCTCTGAGGTGGCTCTAAATAACCTATACTGTGTTGATGAGCCATTAAATAACATTCAATTCAATTATTGCTTTTTGCACAATATTTCTAAAACATTGTCATCAAGTGTTTAACACTTCTCATATTATGTTTCTCAATGTTCAATCAAATTATTATCACTTCTCAAATGAGGTTTCTCAAAGTGAAAAGTGTTTAATGATCACTTCCCACTTCTCAAGTAATGTTTCTGAATTATTGTATGATGTTTCTCAAATATTTCCATCAAGTGTTCATCCTTTCTTACATCCTGTTTTTAGATATTTCCATCAAGTGTTTATCAAGTCCACATTCTGTTTCTCTATTATGTCCGTCAAGCATTTATCAAGTCCACATGCTGTTTCTCTAGTATGTCCATCAAGTTTTTAAATTCAAATTAACATTCTGTTTCTCTAGTATGTCCATCAAGTGTTGATCAAGTCCACATGCTGTTTCTCTAGTATGTCCATCAAGTGTTTAAAAATCAAGTCCACATGCTGTTTCTCTGTTATGTCCATCAAGTGTTCCATTATCATTCTATTTTTTTATCAAGTCCACATACTGTTTGTCTAATATGTCCAAGCGTTTACCAAGTCCACATACTGTTTCTCTAGTATGTCTAAGTGTTTATCAAGTCCATATGCTGTTTTTCTATTATGTCCATCAAGTGTTTATCAAGTCCACATACTGTTTCTCTAATATGTCCAAGTGTTTATCAAGTCCACTTGCTGTTTCTCTAATATGTCCATCAAGTGTTATCAAGTCCACATGCTGTTTTGTTTCTCTAATATGTGTCCAAGTGTTTATCAAGTCCACAAGCTGTTTCTCTAATATGTCCAAGTGTTTATCACTTTTCACATGCTGTTTCTGTATTATGTCCATCAAGTGTTTGATCACTTTACACATGATGTTTTTCTCCCAAATATTTCCATCTTCTGGTATGAATTTCTTAGTGATTTCTGTGAAATAAGTCACGTACAGCATGAACTTCCTCATATTTTCCTTAAGTGTTTTATAACTTTCGTGGCCCACTATGTTTCTAAAATATTTACTGTTATCATGTCCTGTACAACATTCTTGGGTTATTTTCATTAAGTCATTATCTCTTCTCATACCATGTTTCTCAGATACTTTCATCAAGTGTTTATCTCTTTTTGCATAATATTTCTAAAATATTGCCATCAAGTGTTTAACACTTCCCATATTATGTTTCTCAATGTTCGATCAAATTATTATCACTTCTCGAATGAGCATTTTCAAAGTGATAAGTGTTTATCACTTTCCACTTCTCAAGTGGTGTTTCTGAATTATTGTATGATGTTTCTCAAATATTTCCATCAAGTGTTCATCATTTCTTACATCCTGTTTTTAGATATTTCCATCAAGTGTTCATCACTTTTCACATGATGTTTCTAATATTTCTCTCAAGTGTTTATCATTTTTCACATGATGATTCAAGTATTTATGTCAAGTGTTTATCACTTTTACATGATGTTTCAACTATTTCCATTACGTGTTCATCACTTTCCACATGCTTTTTCTCAAACATTTCCATCAAGTCAGCCCTGTAGAACTAATTGTTTAATCGGCAACTTGTCCTTAATAATTGTGTATTCAACCTTGAATAATGCAGACAAAGTTTTACCATTTGGTATTTACCGTAATTACAATCTGAGGTAAATAATGTTTTTGATAAATAACAGCCATAAGACTTCCTGTTTTGACATTTTGAAGTGAAACAGAACAGTGTTAAACATTGACTCCAGAGTTTGTAACTGCCTTCCCTATAGAACCCACTATGTTTATCAAATATTAACTGTTATCATGTCGTGTACAACATTCTTGGGTTATTTTCGTTAAGTCATTATCTCTTCTCATATGATGTTTCTGAGACACTTTCGTCTAGTGTTTATTGGTAGCGTGGAGGATTTGTAACCGGAGACCCCGGGTTCAATCCTTCGTGATGCCACTGCGTTTTGTCGGTGTGTTCTTTGGCAAGACACTTTCCCTTAGCCTTGTCCTTCGTATGGGGATTTAAACTGAGCAGTCCCGTGTATCGGTCTATCCTCCGAGCATGTTAAAGAACCATAGGAATCTATTGGATAATAAGAGTAGGGCACCGTTCCTGGATTCCTAGTTATCCGTCCAATTTCTGGGGCGGCTCTAAATAACCTATACTGTGTTGATGAGCTGTTAAACGACATTCAATTCAATTATTGCTTTTGGCACAATATTTCTAAAATATTGCCATCAAGTGTTTAACACTTCTTATAATATTTTTCTCAATGTTCCATCAAATTATTATCACTTCTCAAATGAGGTTTCTCAAACTGATAAGTGTTTATCACTTCCCACTTCTCAAGTAATGTTTCTGAATTATTGTATGATGTTTCTCAAATATTTCCATCAAGTGTTCATCATTTCTTGCATCTTGTTTTTAGATATTTCCATCAAGTGTTTATCGAGTTCACATGCTGTTTCTCTATTATGTCCGTCAAGCGTTTATCAAGTCCACATGCTGTTTCTCTATTATGTCCGTCAAGCGTTTATCAAGTCCACATGCTGTTTCTCTATTATGTCCATCAAGCATTTATCAAGTCCACATGCTGTTTCTCTAGTATGTCAAAGTGTTTAAAAATCAAGTCCTCATGCTGTTTCTCTATTATGTCCATCAAGTGTTTATCAAATCCTTTCGTCAAGTGTTTATTGATAGCGCGGCGTATTTGTAACCGGAGGCCCCAGGTTCAATCCTCCGTGATGCTACTGCATTTCATTGGTGAGTTCTTGGGCAAGACCTTTTCCTTAGCCTCGTCCGTCTGATGGGGATTCGAACCGAGTGGTCCGGTGTATAAGTCTTATCTTCCGAGCATGTTAAATAACCATAGGAATCTATTCGATAATAAGAGTAGGGCACAGTTCCGGGATTCCTATGTATCCTTCCCCTCTCTCTGGGGCGGCTTCTTCTCATAATATTTTTCTCAATGATCCATCAAATTATTATCACTTCTCAAATGAGGTTTCTCAAAGTGATAAGTGTTTATTTCCCATTTTCAAGTAATGTTTCTGAATTATTGTATGATGTTTCTCAAATATTTCCTTCAAGTGTTCATCATTTCTTGCATCTTGTTTTTAGCTCTACTGATCAGAGATCAGCAGAGCTTATGCCGTTGTGCAGCGTCCGTTGTCCGTCTGTCCGAGTTTACAGGAGGGCCTTGTGTGTCTTTTTTTGTGTATAAAGTATACTTTAGTGACTTTTTTTTCTTGTGTGACTGACACACAAGCGCGTATGTCTCTATGCGCAGGAGATAGTCTATTTCTTCATTTAAAGCAATAAAAAATTGCAGTCACACAAGGGGAGGGGAGCTTGTGCGACTAAAATGTGTCCAAATGGTAAAAACGACACATAAAATGTAAAAAACAGTCACACAAGGTACGAAGGTACACACAAAAAACAGACACACAAGTTTTGAGTCGCACAAAGCCTGATTTTGTGTACGTCCGTCTGTCCGCCCGTAAACTTTTATTTGTAGCGACTACTCCTCTGAAACTACGTGATGGATATTCATGAAACTTTACAGAAATGTTGCCCATGAAGTCTAGTTGATCCTAGTAAAAATTCATGTTGATGTAAAATCCAAGATGGCCACCAAATCTAAAAATAGGTTTTTAAAAAACAAGTTGGTAGCGACTACTTCTTGAAAACTCTTAGGGATATTGATATTGGACTTTTTTTAAAATGATCAGCATGACATGATGTTGGTGCTTGTCGAAAATTGTTTTGATTCGACGTTAAACATGGCTGTCAGCGGCCATCTTTGTTTACATAGAGTTATATAATGAAAACTTGTAGCGACTACTCCTCTGAAACTTCTGACGGATTTTCATGAAACTTCACAGGAATGTTGCTCTTGATGTCTTATTGATCCTAGCAAAATTTCAGGTCGGCCGGAAATTCAAGATGGCCACCACGTCTAAAAATAGATTTTTAAAAAATAAGTTTGTAGCAACTACTTCTTGAAAACTATAAGAGATATTGATATGTGACTTTTTCTAAAATGATCAGCATGACATGATGTTGGTCCTTATCGAAAATCGTTTTTGATTCGACGTTAAACATGGCTGCCAGTGGCCATCTTTGTTTACATAGAGTTATATAATGAAAACTTGTAGCGACTACTTCTCTGAAACTACTTTACGGATTTTCATGAAACTTCACAGGAATGTTGTTCTTGATGTCTTATTGATCCTAGCAAAATTTCAGGTCGGCCGGAAAATCAAGATGGCCGCCACGGCTAAAAATAGATTTAAAAAAAATAAGACTGTAGCGACTACTTCTTGAAAACTATAAGAGATATTGATATGGGACTTTTTCTAAAATGATCAGCATGACATGATGGTTATCAGAGTCGAACATTATTTTGATTCGACGTTAAACATGGCTGCCAGTGGCCATCTTTGTTTAAATAGAGTTATATAATGAAAACTTGTAGCGACTACTCCTCTGAAGTTACTTGACGGATTTTCATGAAACTTCACACGAATGTTGCTCTTGAGGGGGCACTCCTCAGTTTCGCATGAATGTCCATGGTGTAAATCAGAAAGAAATCAACTAAGCATCTTTTAGGTACATGGATGGTCTTTATAATAATTATGAAGCACATGTTTGATGTTTTTTTCAGTTTTGATTACTTCTAAGTTTATTTTGGTGTATTGGAATATGCATTCTTTGGGTTTTTTGGAGGCTATAAATAGAAAAATGTGAACCAATCAAAAACTTCCTAAAAGTAGTTAAAATGGCTGATTTTCACTGACGAGGAGATCAGCGTGGAATAACTTTTTAAAATGCCGGACTAGGTATGTAAAATTTAGCATTTCCTGATATGCAAGAGCATTATGAGTGCAGACATGACCCTGATATGTGTAGGAATTTTTTTTATTTTTATTTATTGACATTTGAAATATTGCTAAAATTGCATTTTAAGCATGTTTTAAGGGGTGGGGTAATCTTAAAGAAATGGGACTAAAGTTGTACAGAAAATGCTTTTTGATACTTTTATTTGGTATGGAAACATGGGTAATTTTATTGTCTTCTAAGAAATGTATGACACAATGATGATGTGATTTATTTTTGCTCAAGGATTCAGGCTAAGAGCTTGTCATGTGTTTGATGATTGAGAAATGTACATTCAACTGTGGAGTGCCCCCTGATGTCTAATTGATCCTAGCAAAATTTCAGGTCGGCCGGAAATTCAAGATGGCCGCCATGGCTAAAAATAGATTTTCAAAATACAACTTTGTAGCGACTACTTCTTGAAAACTATAAGTGATATAATTTTGTCACTTTTTCTAAAATGATCAGCATGACATGATGTTGGTCCTTGTCAAAAATTGTTTTGATTCGATGTTAAACATGGCTGTCAGCGGCCATCTTTGTTAGATAGAGTTATATAATGAAAACTTATAGCGACTACTCCTCTGAAACTACTTGACGGATTTTCATAAAACTTCACAGGAATGTTGCTCTTGATGTCCTATTGATCATAGCAAAATTTCAGATCGGCAAGAAATTCAAGATGGCCGCCACAGCTAAAAATAGATTAAAAAAAATATGTTTGTAGCGACTACTTCTTGAAAACTATAAGTGATATTGATATGGGACTTTTCTAAAATGATCAGCATGACATGAGGGTTATTCGAGTCAAACATTATTTTTTATTCGACGTTAAACATGTCTGCCAGTGGCCATCTTTGTTTACATAGAGTTATATAATGAAAACTTGTAGCGACTACTCCTCTGAAACTACTTGACGTATTTTCATGAAACTTCACACGAATGTTGCTCTTGATGTCCAATTGATTTTAAGCCGGCAATTCAGGATGGCCGCCAGGGCTAAAAATAGATTTTTAAAAAATAAGTTTGTAGCGCCTACTTCTTGAAAACTGTAAGAGATATTGATATGGGACTTTTTCTAAAATTATAAGCATGACATGATGGTTATCCGAGTCGAACATTATTTTGATTCAATGTTAAACATGGCTGTCAGCGGCCATCTTTGTTTACATAGAGTTATATAATGAAAACTTGTAGTGACTACTTCTCTGAAACTACTTGACGGATTTTCATGAAACTTCACAGGAATGTTGCTCTTGATGTCTAATTGATCCTAGCAAAATTTCAGGTCGGCCGGAAATTCAAGATGGCCGCCACGCCTAAAAATAGATTTTCAAAAATCAAGTTTGTAGTCACTACTTCCTAAAATCAAAATCAATCAGTAGAGCTTCAAGGTCATTGACCTCTTGTTAGATATTTCCATCAAGTGTTTATCGAGTCCACATGCTGTTTCTCTATTATGTCCAAGTCTTTATCAAGTCCACATGCTGTTTCTCTATGATGTCCATCAAGTGTTTATCAAGTCCACATACTGTTTTTTTAGTATGTCCATCAAGTGTTTAAAAATCAAGTCCACATGCTGTTTTTCTATTATGTTCATCAAGTGTTTATCAAGTCCACCTGCTGTTTCTCTAGTATGTCCATCAAGTATTTAAAAATCAAGTCCACATGCTGTTTTTCTGTTATGTCCATCAAGTGTTTATCAAATCCACATGCTGTTTATCTATTATGTCCAAGTGTTTATCAAGTCCACATGCTGTTTCTCTAATATGTCCAAGTGTTTATCAAGTCAACATGATGTTTCTTTAATATGTCCAAATGTTTAACACTTTTCACATGCTGTTTCTGTATTATGTCCATCAAGTGTTTTATCACTTTCCACATGGTGTTTTTTCCCAAATATTTCCATTAAGGCAGTTTCACTTCTAGTATGAATTTCTTAGTCATTTCTGTGAAGTTAGTCACATCCAACATGAACTTCCTCATATTTTCCTTAAGTGTTTTATAACTTCCTTGGCCCACTATGTTTCTAAAATATTTACTGTTATCATGTCCTGCACAACATTCTTGGGTTATTTTCATTAAGTCATTATCTCTTCTCATACAATGTTTCTCAGATACTTTCGTCAAGTGTTTATTGGTAGCGCGGCGTATTTGTAACCGGAGGTCCCGGGTTCAATCCTCCGTGATGCCACTGCGTTTCTACGGTGAGTTCTTGGGCAAGACCTTTTCCCTTAGCCTTGTCTGACTGATGGGAAGGTAAACCGGGCGATCCCGTGTATCGGTCTGTCCTCCGAGCACGTTAAATACCATAGGAATTTATTTGATAATAAGAGTAGGGCACGGTTCCTGGATTCCTATGTACCCTTCCCCTCTCTCTGGAGCGGCTCTAAATAACCTATACTGTGTTGATGAGCCGTTAAACAACATTCATTTCAATTATTGCTTTTTGCACAATATTTCCAAAACATTGTCATCAAGTGTTTAACACTGCTCATATTCACTTCCCACTTCTCAAGTAATGTTTCTGAATTATTGTATAATGTTTCTCAAATATTTCCAAGTGTTCATCATTTCTTGCATCTTGTTTTGAGATATTTCCATCAAGTGTTTATCGAGTCCACATGCTGTTTCTCCATTATGTCCATCAAGTGTTTATCAAGTCCACATGCTGTTTCTCTATTATCTCCATCAAGCATTTATCAAGTCCACATGCTGTTTCTCTAGTATGTCAAAGTGTTTAAAAATCAAGTCCTCATGCTGTTTCTCTATTATGTCCATCAAGTGTTTATCAAATCCACATGCTGTTTCTCTATATGTCCAAGTGTTTATCAAGTCCACATGCTGTTTCTCTATGATGTACATCAAGTGTTTATCAAGTCCACATACTGTTTTTATAGTATGTCCAAGTGTTTATCAAGTCGTCATGCTGTTTTTCTATTATGTCCATCAAGTGTTTACCTGCTGTTTCTCTAGTATGTCCATCAAGTGTTTATCAAGTCCACATACTGTTTCTCTAGTATGTCCAAGTGTTTATCAAGTCCGCATGCTGTTTCTCTATTATGTCCATCAAGTGTTTATCAAGTCAACATGCTGTTTCTTTAATATGTCCAAGTGTTTATTAAGTCCACATGATGTTTCTCTAATATATCCAAGTGTTTATCAAGTCAACATGCTGTTTCTCTAAAATGTCCAAGTGTTTATTACTTTTCACATGTTGTTTCTGTATTATGTCCAAGTGTTTTATCACTTTCCACATGGTCTTTTTCTCCCAAATATTTCCATTAAGTCAGTTTCACTCCTGGTATGAATTT
Organism: Cyrtodaria siliqua; assembly: GCA_037043455.1. NCBI lineage: Eukaryota > Metazoa > Mollusca > Bivalvia > Adapedonta > Hiatellidae > Cyrtodaria > Cyrtodaria siliqua. The sequence continues at coordinate 162,040 of JAWPHD010002125.1, read as the reverse complement.
CTTAGTTATTTCTGTGAAGTTAGTCACATCCAACATGAACTTCTCATATTTTCCTTAAGTGTTTTATAACTTCCGCGGCCCACTATGTTTCTAATATATTTACTGTTATCATGTCCTGTACAACATTCTTGAGTTATTTTCATTAAGTCATTATCTCTTCTCATATGATGTTTCTCAGATACTTTCAAGTGTTTATTGATAGCGCGGCGTATTTGTAATCGGAGGCCCCAGGTTCAATCTTCCCTGATGCTACTGCATTTCGTTGGTGAGTTCTTGGGCAAGACCTTTTCCTTTGGCTCGTCCGTCTGATGGGGACGTGAACCGAGTGGTCCCGTGTATAAGTCTATCCTCCGAGCACGTTAAATAACTATAGGAATCTATTCGATAATAAGAGTAGGGCACAGTTCTGGATTCCTATGTATCCTTCCCCTCTCTCTGGGGCGGCTACTTCTCATAATATTTTTCTCAATGTTCCATCAAATTATTATCACTTCTCAAATGAGGTTTCTCAAAGTGATAAGTGTTTATCACTTCCCACTTCTCAAGTAATGTTTCTGAATAATTGTATGATGTTTCTCAAATATTACCATCAAGTGTTCATCATTTCTTGCATCTTGTTTTTAAATATTTCCATCAAGTGTTTATCAAGTCCACATGCTGTTTCTCTATTATGTCCATCAAGTGTTTATCAAGTCCACGTACTGTTACTCTAGTATGTCCATCAAGTGTTTTAAAATCATGTACACATGCTGTTTTTCTATTATGTCCATCAAGTGTTTATCAAGTCCACATGCTGTTTCTCTATTATGTCCAAGTGTTTATCAAGTCCATATGCTGTTTCTCTAATATGTCCATCAAGTGTTTATCAAGTCCACATGCTGTTTCTCTAATATGTCCAAGTGTTTATCGAGTCCACATGATGTTTCTCTAATATGTCCATCAAGTGTTTATCAAGTCCACATGCTGTTTCTCTAATATGTCCAAGTGTTTATCAAATCCACATGCTGTTTCTGTATTATGTCCATCAAGTGTTTTACCACTTTCCACATGGTGTTTTCTCCCAAATATTTCCATTAAGGCAGTTTCACTTCTGGTATGAATTTCTTAGTCATTTTTGTGAAGTTAGTCACATCCAACATGAACTTCTCATATTTTCTTGAAGTGTTTTATAACTTCCGTGGCCCACTATGTTTCTAAAATATTTACTGTTATCATGTCCTGTACAACATTCTTGAGTTATTTTCATTAAGTCATTATCTCTTCTCATACGATGTTTCTCAGATACTTTCGTCAAGTGTTTATTGGTAGCGGGTTCAATCCTCCGTGATGCCACTGCGTTTCGTCGGTGAGTTCTTGGGAAAGACCTTTTCCCTTAGCCTCGTCACGACTGATGGGTACGTAAACTGGGCGGTCCCGTGTATCGGTCTATCCTCCGAGCACGTTATATACCATAGGAATCTATTCGATAATAAGATTAGGGCACGGTTCCTGGATTCCTATGTACCCTTCCCGTCTCTCTGGGGCAGCTCTAAATAACCTATACTGTGTTGATGAGCCTTTAAACAACATTCAATTCAATTATTGCTTTTTGCACAATATTTCTAAAACATTGCCATCAAGTGTTTAACACTTCTCATATTATGTGTCTCAATGTTCCATCAAATTATTACACTTCTCAAATAAGGTTTCTGAAAGTGATAAGTGTTTATCACTTCCCACTTCTCAAGTAATGTTTCTGAATTATTGTATGATGTTTCTCAAATATTTCCATCAAGTGTTCATCCTTTCTTACATCCTGTTTTTAGATATTTTCATCAAGTATTTATCAAGTCCACATGCTGTTTCTCTATTATGTCCATCAAGCGTTTATCAAGTCCACATGCTGTTTCTCTAGTATGTCCATCAAGTGTTTAAAATCAAGTTCACATGCTGTTTCTCTATTATGTCCATCAAGTGTTTATCAAATCCACATGCTGTTTCTCTATATGTCCAAGTTTTATCAAGTCCACATGCTGTTTCTCTATGATGTCCATCAAGTGTTTATCAAGTCCAAATACTGTTTATCTAATATGTCCAAGTGTTTATCAAGTCCACATGCTGTTTCTGTATTATGTCCAAGTGTTTATCAAGTCCCATGCTGGTTCTCTAATATGTCCAAGTGTTTATCAAGTCCACTTGCTGTTTCTCTAATATGTCCATCAAGTGTTATCAAGTCCACATGCTGTTTCTCTAATATGTCCAAGTGTTTATCAAGTCCACAAGCTGTTTCTCTAATATGTCCAAGTGTTTATCACTTTTCACATGCTGTTTCTGTATTATGTCCATCAAGTGTTTGATCATTTTCCACATGAGGGGCACCTGGGGTCTTCCTCCACCAATGGAAGCTGGAAAGTCGCCATATGACCTTAGCTGTTGGTGCGACTATAAAATCCAATTCAATCAATCAATCAATCATATTATGTTTCTCAATGTTCTATCAAATTATTATCACTTCTCAAATGAGCATTTTCAAAGTGATAAGTGTTTATCACTTTCTACTTCTCAAGTGATGTTTCTAAATTATTGTATGATGTTTCTCAAATATTTCCATCAAGTGTTCATCATTTCTTGCATCTTGTTTTTAGATATTTCCATCAAGTGTTTTATCACTTTTCACATGATGGTTCAAGTATTTATGTCAAGGGTTTATCACTTTTACATGATGTTTCAACTATTTACATCAAGTGTTTATCACTTGGAAGTCTCCTCACATGATGTTTCTTAATTATTTCCATTTAGTGTTCATCACTTTCCACATGCTGTTTCTCAAACATTTCCATCCAGTCAGCCCTGTAAAACTAATTGTTTAATCAGCCACTTGTCCTTAATAATTGTGTATTCAACCTTGAATAATGCAGACAAAGTTATAGCTTTTGGTCTTACCGTAATTACAATCTGAGGTAAAAAACGTTTTTGATAAATAACAGCCATAATCTTCCTGTTTTGACATTTTGCAGTGAAACAAAACAGTGTTAAACATTGACTCCAGAGTTTATAACTGCCCTCCCCAAGAACCCACTATGTTTATCAAATATTAATTGTTATTATATTATGTCCTGTACAACATTCTTGGGTTATTTTCATTAAGTCATTACCTCTTCTCATATGATGTTTCTCAGATACTTTCGTCAAGTGTTTATTGGTAGCGCGGCGGATTTGTAACAGGAGGCCCCGGGTTCAATCCTCCATGATGCCACTGCGTTTCGTCGGTGTGTTCTTGGGCAAGACACTTGACCTTAGCCTCATCCATCGGATGGGGACGTAAACTGGGCGGTCCTGTGTATCGGTCTGTCCTCCGAGCACGTTAAAGAACTATAGGAAACTATTCCATAATAAGAGTAGGGCACGGTTTCTGGATTCCTATGTATCCTTCCCCTCTCTCTAGCACCTTCATTTATTATTTGATCTTTACCAAACTTGCACAGATTGTTAATACCAATGATAGCTTGGACAAGTTTGAAAATCAGCTAAATTGGGTTAGTAACACCAGAGTTATGGCCCTTGTTTTTTCTGAAAAATGCCATTTTCTGCCTTGTGAACACTCTAGCACATTTATTTATTATTTGATCTTTACCAAACATGCACAGATTGTTAATATCAATGAAAGCTCAAATGAGTTAGAAAACCAGCTAAATCGGATCAGTAACACCGGAGTTATGGCCCTTGTTTTTTCTGAAAAATGCTATTTTCTGCCTTGTGAACAGTCTAGGGCCTTCAATATTAATCGGACCTTTACTTAACTTTGCCAGTGTCTTTATATCAATGAAAGCTCGGACAAGTTCGAAAACCGGCAAGATCGAAATAATTTCACAGGAGTTATGGCCCTTGTTTTGCTGAAAAATGCCATATTAAGCCTTGTGAACACTCTAGCACCTTCATTTATTATTTGATCTTTACCAAACTTGCACAGATTGTTAATATCAATAGTAGCTAGAACAAGTTCGAAAAACAGCTAGATCGGACCATTAACAGCGGAGTTATTGCCCTTGATTTAGTTAAAAATGCTATATTTTGCCTCATTAAGACAATAGGGCCTTTATCTTTCATTCGATCTTTACCAAACTTTACCAGATGGTTTATATAAATGAAACCTCGGACAATTTCGAAGACCAGCCAGATCGGACCAGTAACAGCGGAGTTATGGCCCTTGATTTAGTTAAAAATGCTATATGTTGCCTCGTTAATTCGATAGGGCCTTCATCTTTCATCTGATCTTTACAAAACTTTACCTGATTGTTTATATCAATGACAGCTCAGACAATTTCGAAAACCAGCCAGATCGGACCAGTAACAGATGAGTTATGGCCCTTGATTTAGTTAAAATGCTATATTTTGCCTTGTTAAGATGATAGGCATACATAGTTTACATTTTTAATTAATCCTTCATTTCATCATCATTCGTCAGTTTTTTGCGCACAATATGACCTATTTATGTGTCGACGTGCCGTAAAACACCATTCATTCATTCATTCATTTTTCATGCGATCTTTATGAAACTTTACGAGATTGTTCATATCAATGAAATCTCGGTCAAGTTTGGAAACCAGCTAGATCGGACCAGTAACTGGAGTTATGGCCCTTGATTTAGTTAAAATCCTATATTTTGCCTCGTTAAGACGATAGGGCCTTCATTTGGCCGGATTTCATTGAAACTTTGCAGGGATGATCAGTACCAAGCCTAGTTGTACATAGTCACCGTGTTCCAGATGAATGATTTTGGCAGAGTTATAGCCCTTTAAAGGTTTTTATACACAAACTAGTTCTGACTAGTTCTCCTGAACCCCTGGCCGGATTAAACGAAACTTTTTAGGGATGATCGATTCTATATCTAATTGTGCACATCATCGGCGTGTTCCGGTTGAATGATTTTTGGCGGAGTTATGGCCCTTTAAAGGTTTTAATACACAAACTTTGTTCTGACTAGTTCTCCTGAACCTGGCCGGATTTAAACGAAGCTTTTTAGGGATGATCAATTCCATGTCGAGTTGTGCAAATCATTGGTGTATTCCGGTTAAATGATTTTTTTGGCAGAATTATGGCCCTTTAAAGGTTTTAATACACAAACTTTGTCTGGTCTACTTCTCCTGAACCCCTCGCCAGATTTCAATGAAACGTTGCAGGGGTGATCAGCACCAAGCCTAGTTGTGCATGTCATTGTCACGTTCCGGTTTACAGATGTTTGGCAGAGTTATGGCCCTTTAAAGGATTTTGATACCACCATTTTTTTCCGGGCTAGTTCCCCTGAACCCCTGGCTGGATATAGACGAAACTTGACAAGGGTGATCAGTATCAAGCCTAGTTGTGCATATCATCGCCATATTTTGGTTGAATGATTTTTGGCAGAGTTGTAACCCTTTAAATGTTTTTAATACACAAACTTTTTTCAGATTAGTCTCTTCTGAACTCTTTGCCAGATTTCAGCGAATCTTGGCGAGAATGATCAGTACTAAGCCTAGTTGCACCTGTCATTGCCATGTTCTGGTTGAATGATTTTTGAAAGACTTATGGCTCCTTATACATAAACTTTATCTTGAGCCAGTAGAGCGTCCACAGGCCCTCTTAGGCCTCTTGTTTTATATTTGAGACAAACTTAAATAAAACAAGTGGGGGAATATATTCTTTAAGGTGTGGGTAATGAAATACTGCAGGAGAATGTATACATGGTAATGTGTTTGCAAAGTATTTAAGCATACAATATTGATTTTGTTTGATTGATAGTGAAAAATTCCCAATTTAAGGATGTAATTTTTTCCGATTGTATGGGTACCAGTACAATTCCCTAAAAGATGAAAAAAATCGCTGTGTTACTTTCTTTCTATGGCATACTGCTGCTTAGAATGAGAGTCCTTATAGAAAACTTTGATATGCTGGGGATGTGCAAACTTTATCTTATAAATAGTGTTTTACATTTTATAAATATTTCTCTAATGTAAATTTCAATTCTGTCCATAGTGAAGATAAAAACTTTTTGGCAAATGAATTGTTGTTAAAACTTAGTTTCAAAATTATCATTGTCAACATTTAAAATAACTGTGTGGTAATTTTGGCGACAATGACACAAGTGCAAAGATGTGGATATACTATTTCAGCAGAGGCATACACCATTGTATGTCTCTGTTTTTCATAAACAATTTTATAACCATTGATTAAATATTTTTTACATGAATTAATTGATTTAACTCTGCAGTTTGTAATATTGTTGTCAGTTAAAGGGATGCATGGCAATCTTGATTTTTTAAAAACACTTGGCGCGTAGTTTTTCTACATTACTTGAATTTGTTCAATCATTAATATTAATTATGAGAATAGTATAAAGCAAATTATTTTTGATATTGTTAATTGTTGATTATATTGCACCAATACTATGGAAGAGGAAGATGAAAAAATGAAACTCAAACTGTATTGGGTTATATGCTAGCAGGTTTAAAGTCAAAATGATACTGGATAAATAAATTGCAATGCTGATTTTACTGCTTTATAAACACTGAAGATTGTCATTTGTCCCTTTAAAATATAGTTAATAGAATTTTTGAATAAATCGTGTTAATATATGGACTTTTGACAATGTTAATTTCATTGTTTAGTGTTAGAGAACATTGTCTGATAAAACAATTCTGATATATTTAGAGTCTGTCTGCAGAGCCCTATATGTAAACATAATTATGTATTTTATATGAAAGTAACACATGTGTAATACAAATGAAAATAGATTTTGACTAAACAACATTGCAACTTAGGCAGGTTGTGTTAAACCTTTTTTTTCTATGCTATTCTACAAATTTATAGAAATGCTGTATATATTTAATATATAGTAGTCTCACATTAAAATCACATGTATACATTTCATATGTGCCACATGTGCCACATGTGTATTATTTCAACATGAAAGACAGCCAGATATGTCCCATTTGCATTTGTAGATGTATGGCACTGTTAAATTGCATGATGTACATATGATAGCAACATGCACCTAATAAGACACGCCCTCTAGCCCCGGGTTGAGCAGAACCCAATATTCATAAAATCAATAGTACAACATTTTAACCATCCCGAAGATGGCATGCATATGGCGGTGGACATGGAGTATACTCCTTCCCCATGTCGTATGGCGTATGGTCCCAGTATCTAATAAAATGAAATGCCCCGAAGAGCGAAATAAACATAATGGAACTTAGTTGGGAGCAGCGGTTATGAAGCCTGCGTATAAAAAGCAGACAACATATCCTATGAGTGGTTAAACAATACCCAGAGCCTTTTATCGGCTGGAGTAGTGGAACCACCGAATCAAAAATTAAGTAAGAAAACAAAAGAAATTGAAAATGTACCACCGATAACTAAATATAAGTATCGGGCTCAGCGATCTCTAAAGATCGAATGAATAGTTAAATCTAGCTATATGTGTGTTGCGGCTAGACATAAAAGAACACAGATTTTGAAATACATTCATATTGCATCTGTCAATAATGTTAAAATGGTTTAAATTACATCATGGCTTAAATCTTTAACCCTTAACCTGCTAAGTACGACTATAATAGCTGTTGTGTCCATTGTAAACCCAGATCAGCCTGCGAGGTCAAGGTGAAGGATAATGATCAATCTTGTCCACACCATAATTTCTCTTCCACTGAAGAAAACCTCCGGATATTTCGTGTGTGGACTGCTGTGGAATGAGGATGACCCTTTTTGATTTTTAGATCAAAGTTCAGGGTCTCTGTTGACAAAAGCGCACTCTTTCAAACATATCTTAACAAGGTTGTGCAGTGGGGGAAGACATCTCTTTTTCTTCAAAAAAAAAAGAAGAAAAAAAGTTACTTATGTTGTTACTAGATTTTGAAATACATTTATCCTTTAACAATTGGTTATGTCAAAATGATTCGAACTACAGCACAGCTTAAACTTACAAATACTAAAATGCAGTTTTGAAACAAGAACAACATTTGTTAATTCTTATTATAATGATACCATTGTAAGTTTAATCTAGCAATATAGATTTGTGTGTTACTAGATTAGAACACAGATTTTGAAATACAGTTATATTGTAAATACAGTTATATTGTGTCAGTTGGTTATGTTAAAATGATTCAAATAAACTCAAATGCAAGAATGATGGTTTTGAAATAACAATATTGTAAATTCAGTCAAGGAATATTGATTTATATTGTTACTAGATAGCACACACAGTTTGAAACAAATTCAGATTATGTCATTTGGCTATATGAAAGTCAGTAAAGCCCGCACTTATGAATGCAATAAATGTTATGTTATAAAGACAATATTGTAAATTCTGTCTAGCAATATTTATTTCTGTCATTGCTAAACATGAATAAAGATGTTGAATTGCATTCATATTGAATCAATTGACAATGTTAAAATGACTCCATAAAAAACACATAACTTCTGTCAAAGAAAAAAATGGCTTGAATTAAACCATAGTTTATATTGTTTCATTAAATCTTTCAGTTGCTTATAGGATAATAATTCCCTCGATTATTTGGTGAACGTGCGATCTTTCAGATCTAGTGATTTAAGAATTACATTAATATTACACTAGTTGATATTGTTATAATTTGATTTAAAATTACATTCATATTAAATCATTTGATAATGTCAGAATTTGATTTAGAGTTACATTAATATTGCATTAGTTGATAATGTTATAATTTGATTTAAAATTACATTCGTATTAAATCATTTGATAATATCAGAATTTGATTTAGAGTTACATTAATATTGCATTAGTTGATAATGTTATATTTTGATTTAAAATTACATTCATATTAAATCATTTGATAATATCAGAATTTGATTTAGAATGACAGTAAAGTAGGTATCCCGCAAACAACAGTGAAATTTTACAACATATGTACATCGTTTCTAAACCAATTAACGAAACGTTGAGAATCCAGACTATATAATATAAACAGCTTTAACAAGCCAGGCCAAACTCTGATCGAGACTAGAGCATCGAATTAAGAGATACCAATTCGTAATTTATTTTATGCATATTCAGTCACAGGTATTTTAAAAAATAGTGGATAGACATATACTTTTATTCGGCACATATACATTAATATACGAGGGACTTTCAAAATGTAATGTTATTTGTCCCATAACTATTTAACTGCGCACGTGCAAGTTGTGAGATTTCACTGATTCGTAAATCTATTCATTCTAAATCCAATGATACCGACAACAGGTATGTGCGAGTTTTATAAATAAATATGTTTAGTTCGTGAAAACACCTACTCATATACACTTTGGTAAAATATGGTTGTTAAAAGAGAGCTGAAAATAGTATTCAAATACGAGGGTACATTAAGGCGTGTTGCAAAATTGGATTACGTGCAAAAGAAGTTTCCAAAGACGTATTTAGTGTTTATGGAGATAAAGAAGTATCGTATATGACTGTTACCGGATGGATTTGGAATTTCAAATCCGGTCAGGAATCCATTCTGTATGGCTTAAAATCACTCCAAAAAACATTAAAAATTCAAGCACATATTAAAGCAAGATTCGAGATTGACCACTCATCAGATAGCACGAGTCAGGGATCTCATCAGGATACAGATGAATACCTCATCTTCTGATGCAAGAGCAAAAGCGATGCCATGTTTTAGCTGCTCATAAACTTTTAAACATATACCCAAAATACGACAGCCGGGAATTTGCAGACATAGTAACAGGAGATGAAACCTGGGTTCACTATTTTGAACCACAGTGAAAAGTCAATAATAAGATCTCGGCCACAAAACATGAACGGAGGCCGTGTATTGCTAAGAGAACACAAAGTATGAAAAAGGTTATGTATGCAGTTTTCTTTACCAGCCAAGGTCCTGCAGTTTAGGTCGCAGTTCCAAGAGGAAGGTCGGTCAATGGACTTATATAATTCTACAAACATTCTGTACTGACATACTAAACTCCTACTACAAGAAACGCCGACCAGCCACCAGAATGCGTCATATCCAGCTATTGCATGATAACGTCCCCTAACACAAGTCGGCAGTTGTGACGGAATATTTGAAAGAAGGAAAAATGACTGTTCTTCAACATCCACCTTATTCACCAGACCTGGCACTGTGTGACTTTTTCTTGTTTCCAAGATTGAAAAAACATCTATCTGGATGGCGCTACACCTCGCGACAAGCACTCGGGTCAGCTGTATCAGTGTCTGGCGGGTATCCCTAAAGTAGACTATGAAGACACCTTCTGGAAATGGTTGAAACGACTGAATGTGCGTATTTCTGTAAATGGAGATAACTTTGAAGTATGAAATAAACCGTATCACGATGTCATTTTTTCTTTTCGTTTTATTTCCAAAATAACATTATGTTTTGAATGTCCCTCATATGACCTGAACACCTGGACACAGTTTTGATAAACGGTTTTGTAAATATAATTTTGCCGTTATTTGGTATTAGTTGAAAATGTTAGAATTTGAATTAGAATTACCGTCATAATGTTAGAATTTGGTTTAGAATTACATTTATATTTCATCAATTTATTATATTTGAAGCTGATATCAGAATAACATTTACATCAATTAATAATGTTATAATTTGATTTAGAATACATTTGTATTACATTAGTTGAACATGTTAGAGAATTTGATTTAGAATTACATTCATATTAAATCAGTTGAACATGTTAGAAATTTGAAATAGAATTACATCCATATTATATCAGTTGATAATGTTAGAATGTGGTTTAAAATTACATTTATATTTCATCAATTTATTACATTTAAATCTGATTTAGAATTAAATTCATATTACATCAGTTGATATAAAAAATTACATTTACATCATAGAGAAATAAATCCTGTTTTACTGGAGCATGCACTATCTAAGCATATTATTATTCAAACAGGACAATATTGTGGCATAGTTTCATCTGTACATATGAGCGGAAACACGTGAAAACGACCCTTCAGACAAATTTTAACATTTTATGTTTTTTTATGTTTATGAAACCCGGTGATTTTCTCTTTAAAAATCTCTGTATTTTATGTTGATATCTTAATTAAAAATGATTTTATCTCAATTTGAAAATTAAAGATTGTTCTCACCATTATTTTTGACGTTGACGTCGGCGTCTTGGATGACGTCGTTGATTAAATAACAACAAAAAACATAAACAGTTATCATTTTCTCTAGCATTAACTATTTATATTAAGAAAACATATTCTCTATGATATAATAATTAGGTAAAACACGGAAGTGACGAGAAATTCGATTAGTAAATAATTGATTACCGGCTGACGTCATAAACTGTTACTTTATGACGTTGTCGTCTAAATGTCCGAAGGGACGTTTTCGTGTGTTGCGGCTCATATATATTTACTTAAATATATTATTCATTCTGTGAGATAACATTGAATATTACACCCACCCTCATGAAACTTTAAAAGTACATTGCACTTGGTGAAAGGAGAAATTCAAAAGTCAAGGTCACCATGACCTCATACGGAAGTACACATTCTTCGATATAACTTTGGAAGTATCATGAGACTTCATAGGTACATAGTCCTTGATGAGAGGAGGAACTTTATTGCTTTTTGAGTTAGTAGGTCAAATATGGAGATCACATTGACCACACTGTAACTTGCATACAAGTGCTTATTTATTCTCGCTGTATTGCCTTGGGCATTTGAGCGAGCAGACCTCGGTTTTAAAGTCTCATCCAAAGGACTGGTAAGGTAGGAAATACTAATAAAATTTCGAATAATTAACCCAAATTCATTCTTGACTGGGATTGAACGTGATCCCCGGGTTACTAAGCGGCGATGCTAAATATTACACCACGGTGCTATCTGAAAAACTATTAGGCCTACAAAATTGAAACTACACAAATTATACTCATGATAATATGATGACCTCTATTGATATTGGCATTAGAATGACAAAGATCAAGGTCAACCTTTTATTTACAATATAATTTGACTTAATATGCACATTTAAACTGCATTTAAGCCTTGTCCTGACATTAATGCAGCCTTAACGTCTTAGGTGCACCTTAACAGGGCATCACAATTATGTCTTGCCATTCTGCAGTTTCTTAGATGCACCTTTAGCAGGACATGACATCTCTGTTGGCCATTCTACAACCTCTTAGATGCAACTTAATAGGTCATCACATCCCTGTCCCTATATTTCGCAGCCTCTTAGATGCACCTTTATTAGGGCATCATGGTTCTGTCCCACCATTTACAATCTCTTACATGCTCCTTAGTAAGACATCACAGCTCTGTCCTGCCATTTTGCAACTTCTTAGCTGCACTAATATTTAGGAAATCGCAATCTGTCCTGGAGAATTTGTACATTACGAAAACAGGTTTTGCATAGTGCGAAAAGTTTGATCAATGCAATTTATAAACAACCCATGTCCTTCCATTCTTCTAACTTTGAGAAGCAACCTAACGGGTCATCTCAGTCCTGTCCAAACAGATTGCAACCTCTTATGTACACCTAGACAGGTAACCATGGCCTTGTTCCATTTCTGCAGCCTCTTAGATCACAACAATAGGGCATGGCAGCTCTGTCTGTCCATTCTTTAACCTCTTGATGCACCTTTAACAGGACATGATAACTCACCATTCTGTATCCTTTTAGATGCGCTACATATCTATAATGGACTGTTTTTTCTTTGAATTAAGACTATTCTATTTATGTGACAAAGGGGTGTTTTGGGGAAAATGACTGATCAGCAGCTGGACATTATAAACCCTGATCAGTTACTCGCAGGCTGATCTGGGTTTACAATGGACGCAAAGGCTGTTATAGTCATGCTTAGCAGGTTAAGGGTTAACAGGACATCACAGAACTGTCCCATCATTTCATAACCTATAAAATGGCCACATTTATATGGAATTGAATGTTGTTTAACGGCTCATCAACACAGTATAGGTTATTTAGAGCCGCCCTAGAGAGAGGGGAAGTATACATAGGAATCCGGGAACCGTGCCCTACTCTTATTATCGAATAGATTCCTATGGTTCTTTAACGTGCTCGGAAGATAGACCGATACACGGGACCGCCCGGTTTACGTCCCCATCCGACGGACGAGGCTAAGGGAAAGTGTCTTGCCCAAGAACACACCGACGAAACTCAGTGGCATCACGGAGGATTGAACCCGGGGCCTCTGGTTACAAATCCGCCACGCTGCCGACTGCGCCACGCCATCCCTCAAATTTATATGGAACCACAGCAAATGTTTTACATTCAGCTAGCTTCGAGATACACTCTGACAGGTCATTACAACCCTGTTCCACCATTTTGCAACCTTTAGCACCTGTAGCAGAATAAGATATCTCTATCCTGTGATTGTATAGCCTCTTAGATGCACCTTTGGAGTGACAGCTGTCTGCAGCATCTTAAATGCACATTAACATGGTATAACAACACTACATTATGCAACCTCTTAGATTACATAAGTGATATTGATATGGGATTTTTTCTAAAACGATCAGCATGACATGATGTTGGTCCTTGTCGAAAATTATTTTGATTCAACCTTAAACATGTCTGTCAATAGCCATCTTTGTTAACATAGAGTTATATAGTAAAAACTTGGTGACTACTCCTCTGAAACTTTTTGACAGATTTTTCATGGAACTTTACAGGAACGTTGATCTAGCTATCAAAAACCTATCAGTAGATCTTCAAGGTCATTGACCTCTTGTTTAATGAAGTATGTTTGCCATTGTATTCAAGTTCTGCTTCGACCTTGGCTTATTTCGATAATTATTCGAAGAATTGGCATCTCAAAAAGATATTAACAGGGAATCACAGCCTTGACCCTTAATTCTGCAACCTTTTAGAAACACCTTCAAAGGGCATGACGGACATGTCCCTCTATTCTACAGCCTCTTAGATGCACCATCATAGGTCAGGGGATGCATGTCTATCCGTTCTGTAGCCTCTTAGATACACCTTCATAGGACGTGACAGGCATGTCCCTCCATTCTACAGCATCTTAGATACACCGTCGTAGGACATGACAGGTATGTCCGTCCAATCTACAGCCTCTTAGATACACCTTCATAGGACATGACAGCCTCTTATATACACCATCATATGGCAGGACAGACATGTTCTTTGTTCTGCAGCCTCTTAGATATATCATCATAGGGCAGGACAGGATTGTCCATCCATTCTACAGCCTTTTAGATACAACATTATATGGCATGACAGGCATGTCCCTCCTTTCTACAGCCTCTTAGATACACCATGATAGGGCAGGACAGACATGTCCCTCCATTCTACAGCCTTTTAGATACACCATCATAGAGAAGGACAGGCATGTCCCTACATTATACAGCCTCTTAGATAAACCATCATTGGACATGACACAGCATGTCACTCCATTCTACAGCCGCTTAGATACACCATCATAGGGCTGGACAGACATATCCCTCCATTCTTCTGCCTCCTAGACCCACCATCATATGGCATGACAGGTAAACCATCATAGGGCCATGGGAGGTACGGTTTTTTTTGTCGATTTTATTTTGCCAAAACTTTCAACAATACAAATATTGAAGCAGTGATCTTAGACTATAAAAGGGTGCTTATGGATCAGGCAATATTTATGCGGGTGATGGCATGGGACAGGTACTTTTTTGTCGCGACAAATCATGAAATGATAACTTTTTTTCGTTTGCTTGCCATGGGACGTACAGTTGCCGTGGTGCGGCGTCCATCCTCCGTCTGTAAACATTTTTTTGTAGTGACTACTCCTCTGAAACTACCAGACGGACTTTCGCGAAACTTCACAGGAGTGTTGCTCTTAACGTCTACTTGATCCCAAGAAAAATTTCAGGTTGGTCGAAAATTCAAGATGGCCGCCACAGCTAAAAGTAAATTTTTAAAAAATAAGTTTGTAGCGACTACTTCTTGAAAACTAAAAGTGATATTCATATGGGACTTTTTCTAAAATGATCAGCATGACATGTTGTTGGGCCTTGTCAAAAATCATTTTGAATCGACTTTAAACATGGCTGCCAGTGGCCATCTTGGCTTACATAGAGTTATATAGTAAAAACTTGTAGCGACTACTCCTCTGAAACTACCGGTACTTGACAGATTTTCATGAAACTTCACAGGAATGTTCCGCTTGATGTCTACTTGATCCTAGCAAAATTTCAAGTTGGTCGGAAATTCAAGATGGCCGCCATGGCTAAAATAGTTTTTAGCTCTACTGGCCAAGGGCCAGCAGAGCTTATGGGATGGTGTGTTGTCCATCGTCCGTTGTCTGTCTGTCCGTCCGTAAACTTTTACCTCGTTAAGACGATAGGGCCTTCATTTTTCATCTGATCTTTACCAAACTTTAATAGGTTGTTAATATCAATGAAAGCTCGGACAAGTTTGAAAATCAGCCAGGTTGGACCAGTAACAGCAGAGTTATATCCCTTGATTTAGTTAAAAATGCTATATTGCTATATTTTGCCTCGTTAGGACAATAGGGCCTTCATTTTTCATCCTATCTTTACCAAGCTTTACCAGACTATTAATATCAATGAAAGCTTGAACAAGTTCGAAAACCAGCCATATCGACCCAGTAACAGCAGAGTTATGGCCCTTGATTTTGTTAAAAATGCTATATTTTGTTTCATTAAGACGATAGGGCTTCATTGTTCATCCATACTTTATCGAACTTGATCAGATTGTTAATGTCAATGAAAGCTCGGACAAGTTTGAAAACCAGCCATATCGGACCAGTAACAGCGGAGTTATGGCCCTTGATTTGGTTAAAAATGCTACATTTTGCCTCATTAAGACGATAGGGCCTTCATTTTTCATCAGATCTTTACCAAACTTTATCAGTTTGTTAATGTGAATAAAAGCTCAAACAAGTTTGAAAACCAGCCAGATCGGATCAGTAACAGCGGAGTTATGGCCCTTGATTTAATTAAAAATGCTATATTTTGCCTCGTTAAGACGATAGGGGCTTCATTGTTCATCCGATATTTACCAAATTTTATCAGATTGTTAATATCAATGAAAGCTCGGACGAGTTTGTAAACCATTCATATTGGACTAGTAACAGCGGAGTTATGGCCCTTGATTTAGTTCAAAATGCTATATTTTGCCTCGTTAAGACGATAGGGGCTTCATTGTTCATCCGATCTTTACCAAACTTTACCATCTTGTTAATATCAATGAAAGCTCGGATAAGTTTGAAAACCAGTCAGATCGGAATAGTAACAGTGGAGTTATGGCCCTTGATTTAGTTACAAAATGCTATATTTTGCCTCGTTGAGAAGATAGGGTTTTCATTTTTCATACGATCTTTACCAAAAATTACCAGATTGTTAATATCAATAAAAGCTTGGACAAGTTCGAAAACCAGCCAGATCGGACCAGCAACAGCGTAGTTATGGCCCTTGATTTAGTTAAAAATGCTATATTTTGCCTCGTTAAGACGATAGGACCTTCATTTTTCGTCAGATCTTTATCAATCTTTACCAGATTGTTAATATAAATGAAAGCTCAGACAAGTTTGAAAACCAGCCAGATCTGACCAGTAACAGCAGAGTAATGGCCCTTGATTTAGTTAAAAATACTATATTTTGCCTTGTTTGTACGATGGGGTCTTCATTTTTCATCAGATCTTTACTAAACTTTACCAGATTGTTACTATCAATGAAAGCTCCAACAAGTTTGAAAACCAGCCAGATTGGACAATTTACACCGGAGTTATGGCCCTTGATTTCATTTTCTGAAATATGCTATATTTTGGCCTCATTAAGAAGAAAGGGCCTTCATTTGGCCAAAATTCATTGAAATTTTTCAGGGATGATCAGTACCAAGCCTAGTTGTACATATCGTCACTGTGTTCCAGTTGAATGATTTTGGCGGAGTTATGTCCCTTTAAAGGTTTTAATAAACAAACTTTGTCCTGACTAGTTTTCCTGAACCCCTGTCCGGATTTAAACAAAACTTTTTAGGGATGATCAGTTCCAGGTCTAGTTGTGCAAATCTCTGCCGTGTTCCGGTTGAATGATTTTTGGCAGAGTTATGGCCCTTTAAATGTTTTAATACACAAATTTTGTCTGGACTATTCTCCTAAACGTCTCCCCACATTTCAACGAAACTTTACAGGGATGATCAGCACCAAGCTTAGTTGTGCATATCATCGTCGCATTCCGGTTAACAGATTTTTGGTTATGGCCCTTTAAAGGTTTTTGTTACACAAACATTTTCCGGGCTAGTTTTCCTGAACCCCTGGCTGGATTTTAACGAAACTTGACAAGGATGATCAGTATCAAGCCTAGTTGTGCATATCATCGCCATATTCGGGTTGAATGATTTTTGTCAGAGTTATGGCCCTTTAAAGGTTTTAATAGAGAAGCGTCCAGATTAGTCTGTTCTGAACTCCTTGCTGGATTTCAACGTATCTTGATGGGGATGATCAGTACCAAGCCTAGTTGCACCTATCATTGCCGTGTTCTGGTTGAATGAATTTTGGCAGAGTTATGGCCCCTTAAAAGGTTTAATACACTAACTTTGTACAGACTAGTTCTCCTGAACCTCTGGCTGGATTTCAACGAAACTTGTCAGGGACAATCAGTACCAAGCCTAGTTGCCTATATCATCACCATGTACTGGTTGAACGATATTTGAAAGAGTTATGGCCCCATGTGCATAAACTTTATCTTTAGCAAGTAGAGCGTCCACAGGCCCTCTTGGGCCTCTTGTTCATCCGATCTTTCCCAAACATTACCAGATTGTTAGTGTCAAGAAAAGCTCGGATAAGTTTGAAAACCAACCATATCAGACCTGTAACAAAGGAGTTATGGCCCTTGATTTCGTTAAATATGCTATTTTTGCCTTGTTAAGGTGATAGGGCCTACTATTTTCATCTGATCTTTGCCAAACTTTACCATATTTTTTTACTTTTTTTTCTTTTATTATTTTTAATTTGTTTATATTTTTGTTAGCTCTACTGGCCAAAGGCCAGGAGGGCTTATGCGATCACTTTTCGTCCGTCGTCCGTCTGTCTGTCTGTCCGTCCGTCCGTCTGTCTGTCCGTCTGCTAGCAATTTTATAAAATCGACATCTCCTCTGAAACCTCTTTAAGGATTTTGATGAAACTTCATCACAATGTTACTTGGGAGGGCCCTTCTCAGATTTGTGTTTTTCGCGGCCGCCAGTCATCCAAGATGGCCACCATGGCTAAAACTAGGTCAAATTTTAAGAAATTTCGAACGACATCTCCGAAACCACTTATTCCATTCTTGTGAAATATCATATTCGTGTTCCTTGGGTTAGCCTCTATCAAGTATGTGTTTTTCGTTATCGTCAAATAATCAAAATGGCCACCACGGCGACCCAAAGTTTACATAGAGTTATATAGGAAAAGGTTAAAAATTACATCTCAGAAACCTTCCTGAAAGATTTTGATGAAACTTAAGCATGTTAAGCACAATGATATTTGCTATAGTCCCTCTCAGATTTTTTTTTTTTTTGCGGCTGCCGGTCTTCCAAGATGGTCGCCATGGCTAAAACTAGGTTAAATTTAAGGAAATTTCAAACAACATCTCCTCCAAAACCATGTATTCCATTCTTGTGAAATATCATATACATGTTCCTTGGGTTAGCCTCTATCAAGTTTGTGTTTTTCGTTATCGTCGAATAATCAAAATGGCCGCCACAGTGACCCAAAGTTTACATAGAGTTATATAGGAAAACGTTAAAAATGACATCTTCTCTGAAACTGCTTGAAGGATTTTGATGAAACTTAATCACAATCATCTTTGGGTTAGTCCCCCTCAGATTTGCATTTTTGGGGCCTCCAGTCATCCATAATGGCCACCATGGCTAAACTTAGGTCAAATTTAAGGACATTTATCAAACGACATATTACCACTTATTCCATTCTAGTTAAATATCATATGCATGTTCCTGTTGTTGGCCTCTATCAAGTTTGTGTTAAAGATGAAATTTGTCCTAAATCAAAAAATCCGTTGTTGATATGTTTTTAATTATTAAATATCATTATAAATACAATGTTTACTATGCTATTGATGTATGTTTAGTGAAAATATGTTTTTAAATATAAAAACCGAAAAGGCGAACAGGCATTGCTAAAAAATCGAAAAAAATCTAAGGGGAAAAACTCTTGCGCGAATTACCGGAAATGACGTCATTGGGAACAAACTATTTTTTGTTTACATTGGGACTGAACGCAAAACAGTATACCTTGTGTGAAAATGTGAGAATTAAGCGATGTCAGAGGAAATGCCCGTGATAAAACGGTTACACCATGTGCAACCTTTAGGTTTGGAGCCAGAATACGTGTCTGAGGACGAAAATACATCGGATTCATCAACTGATGATGAAGTCGTACGCGGTGCAGGTGCAAATTGAGAGCTTGTAAAGACTATCGTGTCATGTCATTCATTACGTTCAGTGGTTTATTACACTATTCACTAATCTAACAAAATAGCGTATTTATACACTTACAGCAACAACAAACAAAAAAACAACGTAAACATTGTTTTCATCGAAATCTGACAGTAAGTCACCCGCAACACTGCAATATCTTGGTATATACACAATAACCGCGAAATGTAGTATATTCCGAATGAATGGACCTGGTCTATACCTATACATTAATACATGGATATATATGTATGTAACTCTATGGTAATACGAGCGCCAGATTTTTTTTGCCGATAAGTAGACATGGAAAAAATATATTTATTAGATATTATCCATAATTGATAAAAAATGAATAAAAACAAAAATAAATGAAACAGCATATAATTTCGGCACCATAATTGCTATAGTATTATATATTTGCCATAAGTCGCCATCAACACCAAACACTCTAGAAGCGGTGTTTGCAATATGACACGCTCTCTAGTCTACACGTGCCCCCAAATATCAATACAGACTAATAAAATATTGCGGTGCACTATTGAAGTGCAGCCTAATTTGGGTACATACGTCAGTATATCACAAAAGCACGCACCATTTAGGGAAACCTAGTTTTATGATATATTTCCTGTTTATTGCAATTACTTGAGCGGTGAAATACCGCCGAGGGCAGACGCGTATTGCACAAGTCGGATATATCACATGATATTTGTCGCGCACAAAGAGAGAAAAATACTATGATTTAAATAATATAGCCAAATGTATTATGAGAACGATATAGACAGTTAGTAAGTATAAAGATCGAAAACAGACCAAATATATCAAATTACCATAATATAAAGTATATTATTCTATTATACTCGTTTTACTTATTGCACGAGCTAAGAGGCGTTATTGTTTTTGCTTTGCCATAAAAAATTACTGAATTAATATAAAAGCTAGTAATATTATTAATTTTCTGCCTTGTTATAAATATCCATGAAACATTTTGTTTGTTTTTTTCAAATCCATAGCCCTATATATGTTGATAATATATATCTATAATACTATTGGCAGAAGAGGGTGTATAATTTAAAATTATTAAAATTAAAATTTGGAAACAAAGACACAGTATTTATTTCACCGGATTCATTTAAATTTATATGCTGAACGTTCTTAGCAATCTTTTAAAAAAAGACGGCTACATAATATAAGCGCCGTCAACTCTTCATTGATTCACGTAAAGACGCATGCTTCTAATTCAACAGCTAAACATTCACGGTGTATATACAGATCTAAGACTATACACCTTTCTTCAATTTATCATACGTATACCCGATGAGGTGCTAAGATAATTGAACATAAATTTCAATCTTACTTCATGTATGAATTTCCTCAACGCCGGTCGAACAGGCGAATACAACTTGCTTGGAGACGGCAGGGTTATGCACTTCTCATTTTTAAAGTCGAATATCGTTGGTACCGCTGTTGATTTTAATCTGCATGGCCTTTTGTTCTCCAAATTCAAAGATAATGAAACCAAAGGATGGTCTTCCCACGAAGTCAAATCAATGCTACAATCTCGCGCGTCTTTCGTAGGTTCCCACTTTCTCGACGAGTCGGGCGATTTTCTTCGGTAACGTCTACCCACACTTCAAATCTTAATATATCATTATCTCGATTAGAAACGAAAAAAACTTAGGTTATTATCTTGTCCTTCTTTATGCAAACTTTTTCACCCAGCAACAACAGATGGCATTTTTAACAAGTACCATAAAACGTAATCCTACATAGACAATACTATACAACTCAATGCGACACCGCAAATCGTTTGGTACCAATGACGTCACAGGATCACGTGTCACTTACCTGTCTTCAGAAAGGGCGAAACTCATGAAAGATTTTGATGAAACTTAAGCACAATGATATTTGGGATAGTCCTTCTCAGATTTGTGTTTTTCGCGGCCTCCAGTCATCCAGGATGGCCGCCATGGCTAAAACTAGGTAAAATTTAAGTAAATTTCCAACGACATCTCCTCCGAAACCACTTATTCCATTCTTGTGAAATATCATATACATGATCCTTGGGTTGGCCTCTATCAAGTTTGTGTTTTTCTTTATCGTCAAATAATCAAATAATCAAAATGGCCGCCACAGCGACCCAAAGTTTACATTGAGTTATATAGGAAAAGGTTAAAATCTACATCTTCTCTGAAACAGCATAAAAGATTTTGATGAAACTTAAGCACAATGATATTTGGGATAGTCCCTCTCAGATTTGGGTTTTTCGCGGCCGCCAGTCATCCAAGATGGCCGCTATGGCTAAAATTAGGTCAAATTTAAGTAAATTTCAAACGACATCTCCGAAATCACTGAATCCATTCTTGTGAAATATCATATAGATGTTCCTTCGGTTGGCCTCTTTTAAGTTTGTGTTTTTCGTTATCTACAAATAATCAAAATGGCCGCCACGACGACTAAAAATTTACATAGAGTTATATAGGAAAAGTTTAAAAATGGTATCTTCTCTGAAACCGCTCGAAGGATTTCGATTAAACTTAATCGCAATGATATTTGGGATAGTCCCTCTCAGATTTGTATTTTTCACGGCCGCCAGTCCAAGATGGCCACCATGGGTAAAACTAGGTCAAATTTAAGGAAATTTCAAAGATCTCCTCCGAAACCACTTATTTCATTTTACTGAAATATCATATACATGTTCCTTGAGCTGGCCTCTATCAAGTTTGTGTTTTTCGTTATCGTCAAATAATAAAAGTGGCCGCCACATCAACCCAAAGTTTACATAGTTTTATAGGAAAACGTTAAAAATTACATCTCTGAAACCGCTTGAAGGATTTTGATGAAACTTCATTACAATGATCTTTAGGATAGTCCCCCTCAGCATTGTGTTTTTTCGCAGCTGCCAGTCTTCAAAGATGGTCGCCATGGCTAAAATTAGGTCAAATTTAAGGAAATATCAAGCAATATCTCCTCCGAAACCAATTATTCCATTCTTGTTAAATATCATAAACATGTTTCTTGGGTTAGCCTCTATGAAGTTTGTGTTTTTCGTTATCTTCAAATAATCAAAATGGCCACCACAGCGACCCAAAGTTTACATAGAGTTATATAGGAAAACGTTAAAAATGACAACTTCTCTGAAACCGCTTGAAGGATTTTGATGAAACTTAATCACAATGATCTTTAGGTTAGTCCCCGTCAGATTTGTGTTTTTGGGGCCTCCAGTCATCCATGATGGCCACCATATACATGTTCCTCACAGTTGTTGGCCTCTATCAAGTTTTTGTTTTTCGTTGTCAAATATTCAAAATGGCCACCGAGTTAACCCAAAGTTTACATAGAGTTATATATAGGAAACATGTTTCTTGGATTGGCCTCTATCATGTTTATATTTTTGAATCACATCATACCAGTAGAGGGTCTTGTTATATATATATTCTCTGAAACTACAAGAGCCAGAGGTTTATTTTGCATTTGCTATAAACTTATGGTCCTCTACCAAGTTTGTTGAAATGTTGACCCTGAGATTTTGCCCAGCCTTAGAGGTCACAGGTTTTACAAAGTCTTACATATGGAAGTTTTTTAAAAATCTTCTCAGAAACAGCTTGGTTAATTTTGACCAAACTTCACATGGATGATCCTTAGATGAAAGTTTTTCAAATTTGTTAAAATTAGGTAAATGGCAGCCATAGAAAAAAATCTTTTAATTACTTCTTGTACACTGGGAAGCTAAGGCGATGGGTTCAAATCACACTGGCTTTTTTCATTTTTAGCTCTACTGCAGAGCTTATGGGATGGCGAGACGTCCGTCGTCCGTTAACTTTTGCCTTGTGAAAACTCTAGGGCCTTCATTATTAATTGAATCTTTACGACACTTTGCCAGTGTCTTAATATCAATCAAAGCTCGGACAAGTTCGAAAACCAGCCAGATCGGAATAATTTCACCGGAGTTATGGCCCTTGTTTTGCTGAAAAATGCCATATTAAGCATTATGAACACTAGCACCTTCATTTATTATTTGATCTTTACCAAACTTGCACAGATTGTTAATATCAATGAAAGCTCGGACAAGTTCGAAAACCAGCCAAATCGGATCAGTAACACCGGAGTTATGGCCCTTGTCTTTTCTGAAAATTGCTATTTTCTGCCTTGTGAACGCTCCAGCACCTTCATTTATTATTTGATCGTTACCAAACTTGCACAGATTGTTAATACCAATAATAGCTTGGACAAGTTCGAAAATCAGCTGAATTGGGTCAGTAACACCGGAGTTATGGCCCTTTTTTTTAGCTCTACTGGCCAAGGGCTTATGGGATGGCGAGTTGTCCGTCCGTCGTCTGTCCGTTGTTAACTTTTGTCTTGTTACCATGATAGGGCCTTCAATTTTCATCCGATGTTAACCAAACTTTAACAGGTTGTTAATATCAATATAAACTCAGACAAGTTCGAAAACCAGCCAGATCGGAATAATTTCACCGGAGTTATGGGCCTTGTTTTGCTGAAAAATACCATATTAAGCCTTGTGAACACTCTAGCACCTTCATTTATTATTTGATCTTTACCAAACTTTCACAGATTGTTAATATCAATGAAAGCTCGGACAAGTTCGAAAACCAGCCTAATCAGATCAGTGACACTGGAGTTATATAACGGCCCTTGTTTTTTCTGAAAATTGCTATTTTCTGCCTTGTGAACGCTCTAGCACCTTCATTTATTATTTGATCGATACCAAACTTGTACAGATTGTTAATACTTGTTATAGCTTGTACAAGTTCGAAAATCAGCTGAATTGGGTCAGTAACACCAGAGTTATGGCCCTTGTTTTTTTCTGAAAAATGGCCTTTTCTGCTTGTAAACACTCTAGCACCTTCATTTATTATTTGATCTTTACCAAACTCGCACAGATTTTTAATTTCAATGAAAGCTCAAACAAGTTTGCAAACCAGCTAAATCGGATCAGTAACCGGAGTTGTGGCCCTTGTTTTTTCTTAAAAATTCTACTTTCAGCCTTGTGAACACTCTAGGACCTTCACTATTAATCGGATCTTTACTTAATTTTGCCAGTGTCTTTATATCAATGAAAGCTTGGACAAGTTCGAAAACCGGCAAGTTCGAAATAATTTCAATGGAGTTATGGCCCTTGTTTTGCTGAAAATGCCATATTAAGGCTTGTGAACACTCTAGCACCTTCATTTTTTTTCAATATTTTTTTTACATTTTTTTTTTAGCTCTATGTTGGACCAGTTGGACCAGTAACAGAGGAGTTATGCTTATGATTTAGTTAAAAATGCTATAGTTTGCCTCCTTATTACGGTAGGGCCTTCATTTTTTATCTGATCTTTACCAAACTTTACCAGATTCTTTAGTTATGGCCCTTGATTTAGTTGAAAAGCTGTATTTTGCCCAAAACTTTCCAAAAAACGTAAATGGCAGTCTCTCGCTTCATTGATGTTATAAGAGCCATGTTGACCAGTAGAGCGTCCACAGGCCCTCTTGGGCCTCTTGTTTTTAGTTCTTCTGGCCAAAGGCCAGGAGGGCTTATGCAATCACTTTTCGTCCGTCGTCCGTCTGTCTGTTAGCAATTTTATAAAATCGACATCTCCTCTGAAACCGCTTGAAGGATTTTGATGAAACTTCATCACAATGTTACTTGGGAGGGCCCCTCTCTGATTTGTGTTTTGCGCCGCCGCCATTCATCCAAGATGGCCGCCATGGCTAATACTAGGTCAATTTTAAGGAAATTTCAAACGACATCTCCTCCGAAACCACTTATTCCATTCTACTGAAATATCATATACACGTCAAATAATCAAAATGGCCGCCACGGCGACCCAAAGTTTACATAAGAGTTATATAGGAAAAGGTTTAAAATTACATCTTCTCTGAAACCGCATGAAGGATTTTGATGAAACTTAATCACAATGATATTTGGGATAGTCCCTCTGAGATTTATGTTTTTTGCGGCAGCCAGTCATCCAAGATGGCTGCCATAGCTAAAACTAGGTCAAATTTAAGTAAATTTCAAACGACATTTCCTCGGAAACCACTTATTCCATTCTTGTAAAATATCATTTACATGTTGTTTGGGTTAGCCTCTATCAAGTTTGTGTTTTTCATTATTATTCAAAATGGCCGCCAAGATAACCCAAAGTTTACATAGAGTTATATATAGGGTTGACCTCTATCATGTTTATGTTTTTGAATCACATCATTCAAGTAGAGTGTCTACAGGCACTCTTGGGTTTCTTGTTATTATTGTTTCATATTTGGATGCGTTTTTTCTTTTGTTTACTTAATTTGTATATAAAGATTTTGCATGTTTTACGTAGACTTTTGTAGGGAAAACTTAAATCTTCTTCTCTGAAATTACAAGAGCAATGTTTTGCGTTTGTTCTAGGCTTATGGTCCTCTACCAAGTTTGTTCAAATGGTGACCCTTGGGTCACATTTGGTCCCATCCCAGAGGTCAATTGTTTTACATTGACTTGTATATGGAAATACTTAACAAATGTTCTTCTGAAACTACAAGAGCCAGAGGTTTAATATTTTGCATTTACTATAAGCTTATGCTTGTTAAAATGGTGATCCTGGGGTCAAATTTGGGTCAAATTTTGCACCTCCCCTGGGGTCACATGTTTAATATAGACTTATATAGGGATAATCTTAAAAAAATCGTCTTCTCAGAAACAGCTTGATCAATTTTGACCAAGCTTCACATGGATGATCCTTAGATGAATGTGTTTCAAATTTGTTAAAATAAGTTAAACGTGACATCCAAGATTGCCACCATAGAAAAATATTTGAATTACTTTTTAGCTCGACTATTCAAAGAATAAGAGAGCTTATGTAATCACCCCGGTGTCAGCGTCCCACATCAAGGTTTGCATGTAAGCTGTGTTTACAAGTCTATATTTCTTACATTTCTTATCCTAGCACAAACAAATTTGGCGGCATTATCCTGCTTTAATCCCTAATGGGGTTATTAGTTCTGGGGTTAAAATGTCACCGCAAATTTACACACATTGCAGGCTATTCCGAAATCTCAGTCACTCAGACGCTTTATTTATTCTATTCTATTCTATTCCATAATTACATTCGTTCCGTAATTGACGTTAAACTGCGTGCATTGTACGCATTTCAAACCAAACGGCCGAACTAATACTCCCATGCTTCTATTGCTATATAAAAATGGGGCTGGGAAATGTTTTTGGGGAAGTGTCTTAATGGATGAAATCGAGGAATAGCAGCGGCTGTTTGCGAACTAATACTCCCATTCTCCTATTACCGGTGTAGGATTTGCCCATCTCTAATACTCCCTAGGGGCTAAAACAGGAGTACTATATAGGGCGACGATGAAGAGTTTACGTTCTTATTCGAATGTGTTAAAGCAATGCTACTAGGGAAGTTTCCCGGGAAGTGGGTTTTCTTCAGGGGCGAGGTGCTATATAAAAATGGGGCTCGTAAATGTTTTTGGGGAAGTGTCTTAATGGATGAAATCGAGGAATAGCAGCGGCTGTTTGCAGTGCACGTTCTCAATGTCCGTATCATATGCATTGCGCGGTTTAGAAACGGCGGAACTAATACTCCCATTCTCCTATTACCGGTGTAGGATTTGCCCATCTCTAATACTCCCTAGGGGCTAAAACAGGAGTACTATATAGGGCGACGATAAAGAATTTGCGTTCTTATTCGTGTGTGTTAAAGCAATGCTACTAGGGGAAGTTTCCCCGGAAGTGGGTTTTCTTCAGGGGCGAGGTGCTATATAAAAATGGGGCTCGGAAATGCTTTTGGGGAAGTGTCTTAATGGATGAAATCGAGGAATAGCAGCGGCTGTTTGCAGTGCATGTTCTTAATGTCCGTATCATATGCATTGCGCGGTTTAGAAACGGCCGAACTAATACTCCCATTCTCCTATTACCGGTGTAGGATTTGCCCATCACTAATACTCCCTAGGGGCTAAAACAGGAGTACTATATAGGGCGACGTTGAAGAGTTTACGTTCTTATTCGTGTGTCTTAAAGAAATGCTACTAGGGGAAGTTTCCCCGGGAAGTGGGTTTTCTTCAGGGGCGAGGTGCTATATAAAAATGGGGCTCGGAAATGTTTTTGGGGAAGTGTCTTAATGGATGAAATCGAGGAATAGCAGCGACTGTTTGCAGTGCACGTTCTCAATGTCCGTATCATATGCATTGCGCGGTTTAGGAACGGCCGAACTAATACTTCCATTCTCCTATTACCGGTGTAGCATTTGTCCATCTGCAATACTCCCTAGGGGCTAAAACTGGAGTATTGCATAAGGCGACTATGTCTTATATTACTCGTGCTTCAGCCCCTACAGCGTATTACTCATAGGCAAATCGTACAGCGATAATAGGACAATGGGAGTATTAGTTCGGCCGTTTCAAACGCGTAAAATGCATGTAACAGTGTTGACTTTATACATTTCATTTACGGAATGAATACAATGTTTGTTTTTAGCTTTCTCTTCCAGGTATTGCAATAGAAGATTGTAATAGACTGCAAGAAATCAAGCTGACTGAGTGACATTTTGCAATAAGCGCAAATGTGCGAGCCTAACGAGAGTCACGTGACCAGTGATGCAATAGATCATGAATGTTATTCATTCGGCTCCGCCTTTTACACATGTAACCAACGCTGCGAAGTTCAGACTGTACAAGTATGACTTCGAAGCGTCGGGAAAGATACTCCCATTTTCCAATTGGCGCTGTAACATTTGCCCATCACCGGTACTCTGTAAGGGCTGAAACAGGGGCATTAGTAGATGAGGCAACGATATAGGCAATATTACGGGACTGTCTTCAACTATTAAAGGGACGCACGGCAATCTTCCTTCTTTTTTTTTAACAACTCACGGCATCCCGTTAGTTTTCATTTGCATTTGTTCAATCATTCATAGTAATCGCCACAATAGTTCAAAGGTAATTATTTGCCCATATTACTAACTTCTTACAACAGTGCAGGAATAGAATGTTTAAGAAGTTGGTGAACTGCTGAAAAATTGAAATCTGATTTCTGCATTGATTCATATGCCACCAGTTTCACAGTGAAACTGACGCAGGATAACGAAATTGAGGAGGAAATTGTAATATTTCAATAAAACTGAAGATTGCCATGTGTCCCTTCAATTTCATTAGGCGAGGCGTACAAAATGAAGGAAATGAACAGGTGACCCCTTTATTGCATACAAAAGTGCACATGTGCATGATAATGTGATTTTCAAGTGGTTTGCCAGTACATGTAATGAAACGGCCTGAAAGCGATGTTTCGATTTCAGGACGTTAAGAATGACTGAAATCACACATGGTGGAATGCATGTTGTCAATGTCCTACGCGAAATCGTCATCGGAGGACCATACATACGTCTTCTTCGAATAGGGATTTACTGCCGTGGACGTTATCCGTTTCGTTGTTTTCGTTCTTGGTCCTTCTTTTTTCACTGCTGTGAAGCCCTTCGGACAGCAGACTCGGTCTTTCTTCGACGCGGTTTTGCTGGTCCCGGGAGTCGGTGTACAAGTGGTACCGACTAGCGTTTTGTTTCCCTCATCTTCGCTCGATGAAAACAGCTCGGATAGGAACTTAGCAGTGCGTTTTGAAGTACGCGCTGGCAGCATTGCTCTATTCGTTGAGTCTTCCTGGCTGTCCTCGGAGCTTACTACAATCACCGGTGGTTGGACTACAACTTCTCTTCCAGCTGCAGTACCTCTGCTGCTTTGATCTGTGTCGGACTCTGATGCTGTCGATTCGACATCAGTGACAGCTGGTTCAATGGTGGCGTCGCCGGATGTCATGGAGCCGGTCCATAAGTCAAAAGTGGTGTGGGGTAAGTGTACACTGCAGGCGTGTTCAATGGGTACACGGATTTCACCAGCTGGAAAAATCTGTCGTACAGATTACCGCCTGCGGTCTCACTCCTCCACATGACCTCGGCCAAGTGACCCTCAAATTGGGGAAGTTTCGTGCCCACGATGCGTTTAAAGTGATCTTTCGCATGCTTCCACGTGCCCTCAATGCATGGTCACTATTTCTTCGGTTTCCATGTTGCGATACAGCTTCTTGTAGGCGTACTTGTGTATGACCGTAAAATGTCGGTAACCAAGTTCATTTAGGCCGCAATAGGAACTCCAGCCGTCGCTGTAGATAGTGGATCCGGGCTGAACGTGGCGAACAATCAGCGGTATTAAGGTCTTCTCGCTACGATCGTTCACTGGATACATGATGAGTGTATTCGTCGACCGTTGTACCATACCAAAAACCCACACTTTCAAGCCCTTGTGCGGGTTTCCTCTGTGATGTTTGACGCCTCTCCCAAATAGAGATTCGTCAATCTCGATTTCGTCTGTCATCATGGTCTGCTTCGTGGATCTGTAAATAGTGGAATAGTTGTAATGACTGAAGAAAAAATTCGAAATTGCCATGTGTCCCTTTAATATTAAATTGCGAATCATTGCGTAATGTTTGTTTACATTATCATCATTCAGAATTGCATAAACTAACGCGTGAACTGTTAAAGGGACACATGGCAATCTTCATTTTCTGGAAAAATCACGGTCTCCCGCTACTTCTTCTCAATATGCTGCATGTCTTAACTCATACATGTTAAAGGCACACTGTCCATTAGTAGGCAGATATTGAGCACAGGTTATCTTCATTGCCCCTTCAATTACAACAATGGCATAACAAATGTTTAACGTCAGTGCAAGAGTATCAAACTTTTTCTTGTTTCTTTTAAAGGGACACTGTCCGTAACTTTCAGCTTATAATACACACACTAATTATGTTCGCAAACATTACACACTAAACATTATTCAATATTTACTAATTAAAGCAGGATTGTTTGACGGAATTCAAACGCGGTACCAACCAAAAAAACAGAAGCCATTTAGGGCGTTTGAACTCGTAGCCCAAACTAAAATTATCGGTAATAATAGTGAGCGTGAGCGTAAAGTGGTCGACATAACTCCTCACTGAGCTAACCGGGCTATACATATTACGCACTACATACTATGATGAAAACGTGATGCCCTAATGGAAGTCACTTGATCGCAGAAAAGTTAAATACGGTCCCACTTTATATATACAAAATAAGCTCTTTTTTTTCCAAACTGACGAATGTATTACTGCAGACTTCTTAGTGTCTATCCTCATGTTTTCATGTATACATTTCACTGAATGAAAGTTAGAGTTATTTCGTTATGCTGAATATCTGCTTACTTACGGACAGTGTTCCTTTAAACGAAAATCTTACCACGCCAACAAAGTAACAGTTAACTGTATATGGTTAAGGGGAGGTAAGCGCTATTTGCAGAAGAGAGAAATTTATTTATGGTCATATCGCTGTTTCAAGACCGCGGATTGCCGATTTTATTGTATTCAGGAAATTATACCAATTTATTAATAGTGGGAGCACAGACGTAATATCAAACAGATTGGACACTATGGAAATTGTGTACATTTCACGTGGCACATTTTAAAAATTTCACGAAATATTTTTCTACTTTAAACACACATATCATGAACGGAGTTTCATTGAAGAGAAATACCATGACACAATGAATTGTCTTTGTGATGACAGTATTTCTTTTTCTCGGACATTGACAGCAAAGAAGGAGTTTCATGGAGACTTTGACAGTGTGAAAACTTGCCTTTTAAAAGAAAAGCGAGAAATGATGCCATTTCGGACTTGAAACAGGTTTTTTTTCCATGTTTTTATTTTGAAAATAAACATTAATTATTATAATACCATTTTGCTATTCGCTGTAAATGTTTTGCATGTATTCCGATATAAATCGGTGAATAATTGAGAGAGAACATAGAAGGAAAAGTTAAAGTGCCACGTGATATTTTGCTTACATGGGAAGTTTCCCGGTATCTGTTATTTATATGTCTGCGGTGGGAAGTAATACGTTCTTACCTGTGGAAGTGTTCCTTGAAGACCTCACGTACGAACGAAGCCCAGTCCAATGCAGTGCTCTTGTATGCCACGCCGGAAAACTTGCTGGATTGGTATAGCAAATTCTTGTCCAAGTAACACTTCACGAAAAGCATAATGTCTTGAATCGTCAGCTTAGACCTTTCGAAGAACGAATTCCGACGAATGGTGGCTTCATGTGAATTGACTTTGCTGCACCTGAGTGAAACCCCATCTAGGCATCTCTGGCGTTGTTTCCATGCCAGTGTGCCCGTACACACAGATGTGACTTCGTTGCCGTTCACGTTTAAAGCACGCCATACCTTCCGACAGAAGGCCATAGACTACACACCATTGGCGAACATCACTGTCGTTTTGCATGAAGAGATTGAAAAAATTCCAGGGATTATCCCAATCTTCAAACTGAATGTCTTGCACATTATCAACTTCCCTATTCCTGAAATTGCCGGCTGTGCCGCGAACAATTTCTTGGCTGGCTACTTCTTCGGCTTTTTCGGCCATGCCAGACGTTAGAGTGGACGCAATGCATAAGATTTTCACATTATGTAAGCATTCGTGTGGGGGGTGGTGTGGGGTAACTTCGGCTTTCGCTTACTCATGTATTGTAATATTGGCATTAAAGCTGCTATACCTCTATTTAAGGCAATGGTCCCTATATCTCAGGCAGAAACCAGGTGTTTTAAAGCTTGCTTTAGTGCCAAATTTGACGTTGTTAAACATGGCTGCAAGCCATATGTAAGGAAGGAGATTTATGCGACGAAGTCATCTTCAATGTATCGTTCATTGCAACAACGTGCAATGCATCATTGCCGTAATCGGTGAAAAAGTATTCACTCATGACGGGATTGGAAGTGATAACCTGCGTATTGCTGCATCTGTTACCTTACGTTCACGCCACAGAATGAAGTGATAAACTTTGTTTCATTTCAATGATATATATCTGTTCTAATGCACTTTTTTCTTATCCGCCTCCCACTTCCATTACGCGTACGCCCCATTGCCTTAAATACACGTGTAGTAGCTTTAATACCCCATACTTACCCCTCTTGTGCATGGGTGGATTTCAATCGCTCACCACGACCAGTAAACCACTTTCCCGTGGAACTCACGCATTTCTACCTTTTCACAGAACCATTTTACTGAGTTCCAGGTTCTCGCATGTTGGAATGTGGAGAAATGTTCACTTAAATGACATTCCGCATACCGTATCAGCACGTGCAATTTCACGCAGTTGGACATGTGTTGAAAAACAAATTGTTTTCCATTGTTATCTTCCATTCAATATGCATTCGCGCAACAGATTAATTTATGACACATGGATGACAATTATGGACATAATCGGTGACGCTAACCGTTGGCCCCTTGGAATAAGGAGATTGTTCTGGACACCGTTTTTGCGTCATTTCCAGCGAATTCTTATATCTGCTTTTGTGTACGTCAATGGATTGAATGAGGAAATTTTCTTTGAATGGGTAGAACTAATCGGATTAGCAAGAGACCGTTCGGCTGACAATCACTTTCGGGCTTTATTTAGACTTTTTCACGCTGGTAGATACAGCAGAGCGTTGTATGCTTACAATGTGACAAACAATCGGTATGAATATTTAGATGGAACCATTCGAATTTACATTCATGCTTCAAGAAGATGACGGGTAAGGATGTATTTGTGTATTTGTTTATTGTTTTAACCCATAGGGAGTAATACCGATGGGCAAATCGTACACCGGTAATAGGAGAACGGGAGTATTAGTTTATATATTTCAATTACGGAATGAATACAATTATGGAATAGAATAGAATAGAATAAATCAAGCGTCTGACTGACTCAGACTTTGGAAAAATCGCAAATTTGCAGTGACATTTTAACCCCAGAACTAATAACCCCATTAGGGACTAAAGCAGGATAATGCCAATTTGGCCATAGGCTTCCTTATAGCATTATCTTAAGGGCTGTATTAGCAATTTTGGTTCCTGTAACCCATGGGCTCTCATGGAACCCAAATTAAGCTCATAAAATGTGTCCCATTTCACATCAAATTTTGCGTGTAAGCTGTGTTTACAAGTCTATATCTCTTACAATTCTTACCCTAGCACAACCAAATTTAGCCATTAGCTTCTTTATAGCATTATCTTAAGGGATGCTTAAGTAATTTTGGTTCCTGTAACCCCTGGGCTCCCATGGAACCGAAATTCTGATAGCCCTTAAAATGTGCATGTCTTGTTTCACATCAAATTTTGTGTGTAAGCTGTGTTTACAGGTCTATATCTCTTACATTTCTTGTCATAGCTGAAGTAAATTTTGGAATTGGTTTCCTTATAGTATGTTGTAAAGGGTTGGGTAAGTTAATTTTGTCTTCTGCAAATTCTGGGCTCCCATGGAACCCAAATTGTGATGGCCCATAAAATGTGCAATAAAGGCAGATCTAGGTTTGCATGTAAGCATGTATATATCTATAATTTTGGTTTGGGATTTCTTATAGCATTATGCATTTCCTCCCCACCCCCCCGCTTTCACAAACTGTATGCACTAAGACAATTCAAACTTTGCTTATAGTTGTATCTTGAGTGGTACATTGCAACGTGACAAAGCAAATGTGGATGTGACCTTCACCATCCAAGCAAAGGGCAGATAACTTTAATTGTTACATTTACATCACTTTCTCATGAACTAGAATTATGCACTAGATGTTTTAAACCTAATTTATAGCTTAATCTTTGGAAGAAAACATTCTATTTGGACAGAGTTGTGTCTTCGGTAGTGCATCTTTTTTTTGGATGCCTGGATCTATGACCTTGACCTACTTTTTGGAGGTGATGATTTTAAGCTCTACTGGCCAAAGGCCATCATTTTTCATCCGATCTTCACCAAACTCTATTGATTGTTAATATCAATGAAAGCTAGCGCAAGTTCGAAAACCAGCCAGATCGGACTAATAACAGCGGAGTTATGGCCCTTGATTAGTTAAAAATGTTATATTTTGCCTCGTTAATACGATAGGGCTTTCATTTTTCATCTGATCTTTACCAAACTTTACCAGACGTTTTGCCTTTTTTGTTTTATTATATGTATAGTTTTGTAATTTTTTTTAATAGATTTTTAGCTCTACTGATCAGAGATCAGCAGAGCTTATGCCGTGGTGCGGTGTCCGTCGTCCGTCTGTCCGTCCGTCTGTCTGTCTGTCCGTCTGTCCGTCCGTCCGTTAACTTTTTTTTTGTAGCGACTACTCCTCTGAAACTACTGAATGGATTTTCATGGAACTTTACAGAAATGTTGCCCATGAAGTCTAGTTGATCCTAGCAAAAATTCATGTAGATGTGAAATCCAAGATGGCCGCCAAATCTAAAAACAGGTTTTTAAAAAACAAGTTTGTAGCGACTACTTCTTGAAAACTCTAAGGGATATTGCTATGGGACTTTTTCTAAAATGATCAGCATGACATGATGTTGGTCCTTGTCGAAAATCGTTTTGATTCGACGTTAAACATGGCTGCCAGCGGCCATCTTTGTTTACATAGAGTTATATAATGAAAACTTGTAGCGACTACTCCTCTGAAACTACTTGACGGATTTTCATGAAACTTCACAGGAATGTTGCTCTTGATGTCTAATTGATCCTAGCAAAATTTCAGGTCGGCCGGAAATTCAAGATGGCCGCCACGGCTAAAAATAGATTTTTAAAAAATAAGTTTGTAGCGACTACTTCTTGAAAACTATAAGAGATATTGATATGGGACTTTTTCTAAAATGATCAGGATGACATGATGTTGGTCCTTGTCGAAAATCATTTTGATTCGACGTTAAACATGGCTGCCAGCGGCCATCTTTGTTTACATAGAGTTATATAATGAAAACTTGTAGCTACTACACCTCTGAAACTACTTGACGGATTTTCATGAAACTTCACAGGAATGTTGCTCTTGATGTCTAATTGATCCTAGCAAAATTTCAGGTCGGCCGGGAATTCAAGATGGCCGCCACTGCTAAAAATAGATTTTTAAAAAATAAGTTTGTAGCGACTACTTCTTGAAAACTATAAGAGATATTGATATGGGACTTTTTCTAAAATGATCAGGATGACATGATGTTGGTCCTTGTCGAAAATCATTTTGATTCGACGTTAAACATGGCTGCCAGCGGCCATCTTTGTTTACATAGAGTTATATAATGAAAACTTGTAGCTACTACACCTCTGAAACTACTTGACGGATTTTCATGAAACTTCACAGGAATGTTGCTCTTGATGTCTAATTGATCCTAGCAAAATTTCAGGTCGGCCGGGAATTCAAGATGGCCGCCACGGCTAAAAATAGATTTTTAAAAAATAAGTTTGTAGCGACTACTTCTTGAAAACTATAAGAGATATTGATATGGGACTTTTTCTAAAATGATCAGCATGACATGTTGGTTATCCGAGTCGAACATTATTTTGATTCGACGTTAAACATGGCTGCCAGTGGCCATCTTTGTTTACATAGAGTTATATATTGAAAACTTGTAGCGACTACTCGTCTGAAACTACTTGACGGATTTTCATGAAACTTCACAGGAATGTTGCTCTTGATGTCTAATTGATCCTAGCAAAAGTTCAGATCGGCCAGAAATTCAAGATGGCCGCCACAGCTAAAAATAGATTTAAAAAAAACAAGTTGTAGCGACTACTTCTTGAAAACTATAAGTGATATTGATATGGGACTTTTTCTAAAATTATCAGCATGACATGATGGTTATCCGATTCGAACATTATTTTGATTCAATGTTAAACATAGCTGTCAGCGGCCATCTTTGTTTACATAAAGTTATATAATGAAAACTTGTAGCGACTACTCCTCTGAAACAACTTGACGGATTTTCATGAAACTTCACAGGAATGTTGCTCTTGATGTCTAATTGATCCTAGCAAAATTTCAGGTCGGCCGGAAATTCAAGATGGCCGCCACTGCTAAAAATAGATTTTCAAAAAACAAGTTTGTAGCGACTTCTTCCTGAAAACAAAATCAATCAGTAGAGCTTCAAGGTCATTGACCTCTTGTTTTTCTTTTAATTTTTTTATTTCAATATTATTTTTTTTGGTGTTAACGTCGTGTTAGCAGGAAGCATTGCTGTGCCTATTGCATTATTTTTCCGGTTCGTTGACTTTTGATGGAGTAACGGTCCCTTGACATTTTTAGCTCGACTGATCAGAGATCAGCAGAGCTTATGCCATGGTGCGGCGTCCATCGTCCTTCTGTCCGTCCGTCTGTCGGTCCGTCTGTCTGTCCGTCCGTCTGTCCGTAAACTTTTTTTTGTAGCGACAACTTCTCTGAAACTACTGAATGGATTTTCATGAAACTTTACAGAAATGTTGCCCATGAAGTCTAGTTGTTCCTAGCAAAAATTCATGTTGATGTGAAATCCAAGATGGCCGCCAAATCTAAAAATACGTTTTTAAAAAACAAGTTTGTAGCGACTACTTCTTGAAAACTCTAAGTGATATTGATTTGGGACTTTTTCTAAAATGATCAGCATGACCTGATGTTGGTCCTTGTCGAAAATCGTTTTGATTAGACGTTAAACATGGCTGCCAGCGGCCATCTTTGTTTACATAGAGTTATATAATGAAAATTTGTAGCGACTACTCCTCTGAAACTACTTGACGGATTTTCATGAAACTTCACAGGAATGCTGATCTAGCTAACAAAAACCTATCAGTAGAGCTTCAAGGTCATTGACCTCTTGTTAGTTGCTAAAATGTTTACAAACTTTCATTGAAGCATTATTGACCTTTTTATTTTTAAGTCCAGCCCCCGTTAGGCGAGACATGTGAATCCACGGATTTCTTGTCTTTGTTTGATACTTGGTCATATGTATTGTTGGCATTGGTGCACATCACTGAACGACAAAAATTATTAAGGTCAAGGTCATATTTTGTTTATTTTTCCCAAACTTAAACTTGGTCAGGTAACTTAAGCTTGGTTAGGTAACTTTACCTCAAATAACTTTATGTGATTGTCCCACTTTATGTCTTTGATACTTGGTCATATGTATTGTTGGCATTGGTGGACATCGCTGAATGACAAAAAAGACCAAGGTCAAGGTCATGTTTTGCGTTATTTACCCTAAACATCAGTTTGGTTAGGTACCTCAACCTCAGTTAACTTTTTCTAATAACTTTAATTTCTTTGTTTGATACTTGGTCATATGTATTTTTGGCATTGGCGGACATCACTGAATGACAAAATTTACCAAGGTCAAGGTCATATTTTGCGTTATTTTCCCCCGAAACTTAATCTTGGTTAGGTAACTTAAAGGAGCCCTTTAATACCCTTATAACTTATATTTATTTGATAGATATATTTGTATAAAAACTATTGATATATTTCTCACGGTTAAAATCACAGCCGAAACACGTTATTATTACGTTTCCATATATCACTCGGCACACCTTTACGGAAATCAACGGGAAAAAATCCGGAATATTACGAGTTTACACGAAGTCCAACTTCGGCGATGACGTCACACAGATGCCCAGATACAATCAACAATTACGTTGTTTCAGTTTCTGAGAGTGTACTTTTTTTTTTCAAGCTTATTAAAATTATTATATCTATTTTTTTTTTTTCAATAAATGCTTATCGTTCTGATCATGATTTACATGATCAGAATATTGCTTGCTAATTCCACTAATGTCCTATAAATCTATCATTTTTTTTAATAATTATAGTACATGAACCTCTAGGCCAAATTGTTTGAAACAGCCAGAACAAAGTCATTTTATGACACTGTGTATTCCGTAACAAGTGAAAGAAGGGTTTTATGATCCTAGCCATATCCTGTTATCACCATTCTGTAACACAATCAGTTAGTTTTATGACCCTGCATATTCAAGATTGAGTGGCAAGTAAGGGTTTTATGGCATTTATGGTATTTCGCAGTACTTAGCCACTTTTCCCCAGCTTATATGGCATCAGTTGTATTACCATGTGTATTTCACCATCAGTGGTAGTGAATTCAGTGCTGTATGGAACAAAGCATAATTAGGCCAATATAACTTTATAAAGCTCTTATTTATAAATATCTACACCAAAAAAGAGGTTATAACATTAGAAAAATGAATGGCGGTGGGAATATAAACCTTATAATTAGACATAATATTATATAAATACCTAATACAATTATATATGTGGCTCATTACCTGCTCAAACAAATAGGGTAGATAAGTAAGGAGAATTATCTTTTTCTTCACTCACAGGTTTTTTTGGCTGTTTTTATAGCCGAAATTCGGTCATATTCCCAATGCAAAAACATATCTTTTTTTCCCAATGAAGAGGAAATAATTCCCAATTTAAAAAAAAAATAATATATATATCTTTTTTTTTTTAAGAGTGCCAATCCAATGATTGGGGTTCAAAAGCTTAAATAAATGCTTCTGTATATCTTGGTGTACAAAAAACAGTATTAAAGATATAATTATGAAAGGAATGCTTTACTTTATATTTTTCCGAATTTTATTAAAAATCGCGCTAAAATTCCCAATTTTATGAAAAATCGCGTTAAAATTCCCAATTCCAGGGGTACGGGTCATGTTCCCAAAATCATGAAAAAAAGCCCCGACTCATTATTTTGTAACCTGATAAACAAACTTCAAACATGTATTTGTTGATATCATCATATATTACAGGATACAGAAATTAGATTTGGCATACAATGTTTGAGGTCAGCCCTTCCAAACGGGGTTTGTCAGAAACCGGAACATAATTTTACTGGGCCAGTTTTTTTATATAAATAATTAAAAAAAATATATATTGGGGTAAATATGTGAGGTCTTATTAAAATGCCTGAAAAAAGGTAACACACATGCTTTGAATTAGCAATACCTGTAGCCCGATTGATAAAAATAGAGTATTCTGGAGAAGAACTTGGACAGAACATGGAATGGTGATATTTATATAACTGTTACCCTTAGACCTTCGAATGACAATTATGCGATCAATGTGTACATTTGTCTAATTCCCACTGTGTATGCCTGCCGCCACCTCAGTGGGGTAAAACGTTGATAGGCGCATAATAAGTGATATGTTAATAAACACAAACAACAAAGACAAACTATGAAAGTATGCAATCAGTTAGTCTCATTTATTTGACATCTGGGTTTGTTACAAAAGGACGTTTACATTATGCACCATGTGACTTGCGTTTGACCAAAAAACGTGTGGACAATTTCAGACCGTGTGTAAACGTTTCTTGTAAGACGTCACTACACTGACACCTGTATTTTGCCGTTCAAACAGTGCATAGTACCTAGATAACAGATTTAAACTAATGTATTTAATATCATTTTTTTTATTATTAACATTTTAGTGTGAAATGGATAACAAATGATCATTTTAGGTTAATTGTACATTTATAAAAATCAGTGTATCAGTTTATATCTAGGGCAGAGAATCTCTACGGAAAATCCACACATTAAAAAGTCAAACGCGTATGCACGTCGGAGGACGGTTCATTAAAAAAATCCTCTTGCCGTTCGTAGACATGTTTTTAGGTCAGAGAAAACGTAAAGCCACGGCTTCATGTTATAGGAGAGCAAATCCCTGAACTTCTGTGATGCAACAAGCTTTTCTCATAAATGAGTCTGCAGTCAATAAACAATTTCATCCCTATGTATTTCATACTGTCAGTGACAGTTGCCTTTAATACTTCAAGAAAGTATAATCTAAGTTATCTCAATAAAATATTGAGAACCTGTCTGTGTTGTCAATCTGCCAGATATGGCGCGGTACTTTGTGTGACGTCACACACCGGAAATCAGCGGAAATAAACCGGAGGCGAATACGGATATTGTATCGGTCAACAGGTGATTTTTTAACTGGCGATAAAAAGCACGGAAAGCGATATATCACCAAAAAATGAGTTGCAATGTGTTTATATAGTGTTCAGTAATAAATATAAACAAGAAACAAGAGGTATAAAAGGGCTCCTTTAATCTCAGTTAACTTTATGTGATTGTCTCACTTTATGTCTTTGATACTTTGTCATATGTATTGTTGGCACTGGTGGACATTGCTGGATGACAAAAAATACAAAGGTCAAGGTCATATTTTGCATTATTTTCCCCAAACTTCACTTTAGTTAGGTAACTTAACCTTGCTTAGATAACTTAACCTCAGTTAACTTTATGTGATTGCCTCACTTTATGTGTTTGATACTTGGTCATATGTATTTATACCTTGGTTTGTCCGTCCGTCCGTCTGTAGACGCAATGTTGTCTGATCAATAATTTTTGTTTGGAATGAGTTATTGCAATGAAACTTGCAGGGTAGGTAGCTTATATAGAAAGGAAGCTTAGGATTGCATTTGGGGTCACTGGAGTCAAGGTCAAGGTCACTGTTACTAAAAATAGAAAAACTTTTTCCGCTCTATAACTTTTGTTAAGAATGAGGTATTGTGATGAAACTTGCAGGATAGTAAGATTATAAGGAAAGGAAGCTTGGTATTGCATTTTGGGTCACTGGGATAAAGGTCAAGGTCACTGTTACTAAAAATAGAAAAACTGTTTCCGCTCAATAACTTTTGTTAAAGATGAAATTTGTCCTAAATCAACAAATCCATTGTTGATATGTTTTTAATTATTAAATATCATTATAAATACGATGTTTACTATGCTATTGATGTATGTTTAGTGAAATATGTTTTTAAAGATAAAAACCGAAAAGACTAACAGGCTTTGCTAAAAAATTGAAAAAAAATCAAAGGGGGGAAACTCTTCCTCGTAAAACCGGAAGTGACGTCATTCTGAACAAAACGAAACCATTTGTACATAGGGAAAGCACGCAAAAACAGTATAGTGTGTGTGAAAATGTCGGAATTAAGCGACTATGATGCTGAGTCAGATGAAATACCCATGATAAGACCGTTGCACAATGTGCAACCTTACGATTTTGAGCCATAATTCGTGTCTGAGGATGAATATACCTCGGATTCATCAACCGATGAGGAAGTTGAACGCAGTGCAGGTGCAAATGAAGAGCTTGGTCGTGTTGGCATTGTTTTCATCGAAATTCTGACTGTAAGTCACCAGCAACGCTGCAATATCTCGGTACATTTACACTAAGCGCGAAATGCAGTATATTCCGAATGAATGAACATGGTCTAATACTTGTACATTAATACGAGCGTCAGATTAAGGACTTTATTTTTGCCGAAAAGTAGACATTGAAAAAATATATTAAGAGTCTAGTAAGTATAATTGATAAATAAATGAAACAACATCTAATTTCTATAGTATTCTATATACCATAAGTCCCCGCCGCCTCCAAACACTCTATAGTGGTGTATGAGATTCGGATTTGCAGTATGACACGCTTTCTCCACGTGCCCCAACTAACAATATACCACACACCGACTAATCAACTATTGCGGTGCCCTATTGAAGTACAGGCTTATCAGGGTACATACGTCGGTATATGACAAAAGCACGCACCATTTAAGGAAACGTAGTTTTATGATATGCCTACATTTCCTGTATATTGCAATGCCGTGAGCGGTGCAATACCGCCGCGGCGAGCCGCGTATTGCACACGACGGATATATGATGCGTGAGAAACTAGTTCATCGCGCAGGAAGAGCGAAAAATACTATGATCTAAATAATATAGTCAAATGTATTATGAGCACGACATTATGTATTATGTACAAGTAGAGATCGAAAAAACAGACCTAACAGATCAAATTTTTGATTTAGAATATAAAGTATATATATATGCTTGTAAGGCACTTAGTTTACTTACTGCATGTGGTAAACGCCGTTATTGTTGTTGTTTTGCCATGCAACATTACTGAACTAATATAATAGCTAGTAACATTATCAATGTTCTGCCTTTTAATAGACATCCATGAAACATTTTGTCATTATTTTCAAATCCAGAGACCGATATATAACTATATATAAATCAATAACACTATTGGAAGAAGAAGGTGTATAATTTAAAAGAAAATAAAAAATAAAAAAAATACTACAAAATATATATTGAAACAACGACAGTGTTTATTTCACCGAATTCATTTACATTTATATGCTAAACCTTTATAGCAATCTTTTGAAAAAGACGGCTACATTATATTAGCGCCGTTCACGTAAGACGCATGCGCATCTAATTCAACAGTTAAACAATCACGATGTACAGATCTAAGACTATATACCTTTCTACAATTTATCATACACATACCCGAGGAATTGCTACGATAACTGAACAAAAACTTCTATCCTACTTCATTTAATAATTTCTTCCTCAACGCTGGTCGAATTGGCGAATAAAACTTGCTCGGAGACGGCGGGGTTAGGCACTTCTCATTTTTGTAAGAAAATATTGTTGGTATCGCTGTTGTTTTTAATCTGCATGGCCGTTTGTCCTCCAAATTCAATGAAAATGA
The DNA here is from genome assembly GCA_037043455.1 of Cyrtodaria siliqua. Classification (NCBI taxonomy): domain Eukaryota; kingdom Metazoa; phylum Mollusca; class Bivalvia; order Adapedonta; family Hiatellidae; genus Cyrtodaria; species Cyrtodaria siliqua. Next base: position 119,266 of record JAWPHD010002125.1, on the reverse strand, counting down.
AACCAAAGGATAGACTTTCCACGAATCCAACTCAAAGTGTTTACTACAAACTCGCGCGTCTTTCGAAGGTTCCCATTTTTTTGACGCGACGGGCGATTTTCGTCGACAGCGGTCCACCCACACTTTAAATCTTAATCTATCATTAACCTGATTAGGAAAACGAAAGAAACTGATGTTATTAGATTGTCCTTTTTTATGCACACTTTGACACCCAGCTACAGCTCACGGCATTTTTAACACGTACCATAAAACGTAATCCTACATAGACAATACTATACAACTCAATGCGACACCGCTAATCGTTTGGTACCAATGATGTCACAGGATCACGTGACACTTACCTGTCTTCAAAAAGGGCGAAACTCGAAGCGTGTGCGCTGAGATAAAATTGGCTACTGTGAGAAAACGGGACAACCAATACGTGTAATATTTGAACAGATTGTATATTATATACATATATTTCAGAATATATGCTCAAAAGACACGCTATATTTCACCTTTAAGAATAAGGTATTGTGATGAAACTTGCAGGATAGTAAGATTATAAGGAAAGGAAGCTTGGTATTGCATTTGGGGTCACTGGGATAAAGGTCAAGGTCACTGTTACTAAAAATAGGAAAACGGTTTCCCCTCAATAACTTTTGTTAGGAATGAGATATTGCAATGAAACTTACAGGGTAGGTAGGTTATGTGGAAAGAAAGCATGGGATTGCATTTGGGGTCACTTGGGTCAAGGTCACTGCTACTGAAAATAGATAAACAGTTTTCCCTCAATAACTTTTGTTAGAAATGAGGTATAGCGATGAAACTTGCATGGTAGGTAGTTTATATGGAAAGGAAGCTTGCGATTGCATTTGGGGTCACTAAGGTCAAGGTCACTGTTATAAAAGCAGAAAACCTTTTTCTGCTCAATAAATTCTGTTACGAATGAGGTATTGCGTTGAAACTTGCAGGGTTGGTAGCTTATATGAAAAGGAAGCTTGGATTTTCATTTGGGGTTACTGGAATCAAGGTCAAGGTCAATGTTACTAAAAATAGTAAAGCCTGAGATTGCATTTGGAAACAGTTTCTCTGCTCAATAACTTAAGTAAGGAATGAGATATTGGAAAGAAACTTGCTATGTAGGTACCTCTTATGTAAAAGAAGCGTAGGATTGCATTTGGGGTCACTGAGGTTAAGTTCAAGGTCACTGTTACTAAAAATAGAAAAACAATTTCCACTCGAAAAACCTGGTTTTTGTAGAATTTCCATGTTTCTTGTTGATTTGACTGTTATACCCCAGCAAAAAGATCATACCCTCTAACAGAAGACTTCATTAATACATTTATAAAGATTAGGTAAGACAGTAATATTATTTTCCCAGTTCTGCATTTTTCTGCATATTTAGCACCAAAATAACCTTTTAACAATCCGGTACAAAAATAAAAACAACAACATGGTCAATAATTTAGAAAAATCTTTATGACAATTGTTTTCTACCTTAAGCCTAATTTATGATAATGTCATGTGCACCAAATATGTTCTCTTATCATTAGCAAAGTCTGCTAACATTCTTCCCCATATAATAAAAGCCTTGAATTGAATTGGGGTTTTAAGGCACACCAACACATGAAAGGTTATATGGCGCCTAACAGGAATGAACATGCCAGGCTCATCCTCCATGTACATCAAGATAAAATATGGAGAATGGGCCTAGAACCTTCTCACCCTGAACTGCAGAGTTGCTGCAAATTCTATTGTAGACACTCCATTTATGCTGGAGCCATGTTATAGTTTTTCTGCCACTGCTCTAGTGATATGACTTCTTATGATAACCTCATTTTTCTTTGTTTGATACTTGTTCATATGAAGAGTTGTCTTTGGTGTTCATCATTTAAGCTCAAATTTAATAAGATATTTCATATGCAGTTTGCCGCGGTGGGCGAGACACCCTCAGACCAAGGTTTTGTTCCTCTTACTAAGGGCAATATACCTATAAATATTTATGAGGTTAGGCTTACATTTTTTATGTGATTGTGCAGAATGCATAATTCCATATAAGGTCTCTGTGACCTTTTACTTTAACCTACTTGCCCCAAAACATTATAGTTTCTCCTATCACTAAGAGTTATGTACCTATGAAGATTTATGAGTTTAGGTCATACGGTTTTGATGTTATTGTGTGGAATGCATAATTCCATATAAGGATACAGTGACCTATATCTCTAACCTACTTCCTCCCAAAACAGTAGGATTTCTCCTTTCACCAAGGGTGAAGTATTTAAAGTTGTATGAGTGTAGGTGTTTTGGTTTTGAAGTTTTTGTGCAGAATGCATCATTCCATACAAGGTAACTGTGACCTTAGCTTTTAACTGGATAGTCCTTCTCAGATTAGTGTTTTTCGCGGGCGCGAGTCATCCAAGATGGTCGCCATGTCTAAAATAAGGTCAAAATTTAAGGAAATTTCAAACAACATTTCCTCCGAAACCACTTATTCCAATCTTGTGAAATATCATAAACATGTTCCTTGGGTTAGCCTCTATCAAGTTTATGTTTTTCGTTATCGTCTAATAACCAAAATGGCCGCCACGGCGATCCAAAGTTTAAATAGAGTTATATAGGAAAAGGCTAAAAATAACATCTTCTCTGAAACCGCTTGAAGGATTTTGAGGAAACTTCATTACAATGGTCTTTAGGATAGTCCCCCTCAAAATTATGTTTTTCTTGGCTGCCAGTCATCCAAGACGACCGTCGTGGCTAAAACTAGGTCAAATTTAACAAAATTTCAAACATCTCCTCCGAAACCAATTATTCCATTCTTGTGAAATATAATAAACATGTTCCTTGGGTTAGCCTCTATCAAGTTTGTGTTTTTCGTTATCTGTGAATAATTAAAATGGCTGCCACAGCAACCCAAAGTTTACATAGAGTTATATAGGAAACGTTAAAAGTGACATCTCTGAAACAGCTTGAAGGATTTTGATGAAACTTAATCACATTGATCTTTGGGTTAGTCCCCTTCAGATTTGTGTTTTTGGGACCTGGGCCAGTTGTCCATGATGGCCACCATGGCTAAACTTAGGTAAAATTTAAGGACCTATATTATCCAACGACATATTACCTCTTAATTCATTCTAGTTTAATATCATATACATGTTCGTGTTGTTGGCCTCTATCAAATTTATGTTTTTCTTTGTCAAATATTCAAAATGGCCGCCACGATAAACCAAAGTTTGCATAAGAGTTATATATAGGAAACATGTTTCTTGGGTTGGCCTCTATCATGTTTATGTTTTTGAATCACATCATACCAGTAGAGCATCTACAGGCCCACTTGGGCCTCTTGTTATGTTACTGTGGGCATTGTATATTTTTATATAAGATCATTATGACATTTACCTTTAACCTACTTGCCCCCAAAACAATAGAGTTTCTCCTGTCACCAAGGGCAAATGTATATTCCATATCAGTTACTGTGACCTTTACCTTTAACCTACTTGCAAAACAAGAAATAGGATGTATTCTCTTACTAAGGGCAATATACCTATAAAGATTTATAAGTTTAGGTCTTTTGGTTTTTAGCTCTACTGGCCAAGGGCCAGCAGAGCTTATGGGATGGTGTGTTGTCCGTCTTCCGTCGTCCGTCCGTTAACTTTTGCTTGTGTACACTCTAGAGGCCACATTTCTGATGCAATCATCATGAAACTTTGTCAGAATGTTTGTCTCAATGAAATTTCGGTCAAGTTCGAAAATGGGTCATGTGGGGTCAAAAACTAGGTCACTAGGTCAAATATTGGAAAAACCTTGTGTACATTCTAGAGGCCATATTTTTGACCCGAGCTTGATGCAACTTTGTCAGAATGTTTGTCTTAATTATATCTTGGTCAAGTTCAAAAATGGGTCACATGGTGTTACAAACTAGGTCACTAGGTCAAACTTTGGAAAAACCGTGTGTACACTCTAGAGGCCATATTTTTGACCCAATCTTGATGAAACTTTGTCAGAGTGTTTGTCTCAATGAAATCTCGGTCAAGTTAAAAAATGGGTCATGTGGGGTCAAAAACTAGGTCACTAGGTCAAATACTTGAAAAAACTTGTGTACACTCTAGACGTCATATTTGTTACCCAATCTTGATGAAACTTTGTCAAATTGTTTATCTTAATTATATCTTGATCAAGTTCGAAAATGGGTCACATGCAGTTAAAAACTAGGTCACTAGGTCAAATATTGGAAAAACCTTGTGTACACTCTAGAGGCCATATTTTTGACCCGAGCTTGATGCAACTTTGTCAGAATGTTTATCTTAATTGTTTGTCTCAATGAAATCTCGGTCAAGTTCGAAAATGGGTCATGTGGGGTCAAACACTAGGTCACTAGGTCAAATATTGGAAAAACCTTGTGTACACTCTAGAGGCCATATTTTTGTCCCGAGCTTGATGCAACTTTGTCAGAATGTTTGTCTTAATTATATCTTGGTCAAGTTTGAAAATGGGTCACATGGTGTTAAAAACTAGGTCACTAGGTCAAACTTTGCAAAAACCGTGTGTACACTCTAGAGGCCATATTTTTGACCCGATCTTGATGAAACTTTGTCAGAATGTTTGTCTCAATGAAATCTCGGTCAAGTTCAAAAATGGGTCATGTGGGGTCAAAAACTAGGTCACTAGGTCAAATACTTGAAAAAACTTGTGTACACTCTAGAGGTCATATTTGTTACCCAATCTTGATGAAACTTTGTCAAATTGTTTATCTTAATTATATCTTGATCAAGTTCGAAAATGGGTCACATGCAGTAAAAAACTAGGTCACTAGGTCAAATATTGGAAATCAAACACTCTAAGAGGTCATATTTTTGACCCGAGCTTGATGCAACTTTGTCAGAATGTTTATCTTAATTGTTTGTCTCAATGAAATCTCGGTCAAATTCGAAAATGGGTCATGTGGGGTCAAAAACTAGGTCACTAGGTCAAATATTGGAAAAACCTTGTGTACACTCTAGAGGCCATATTTTTGTCCCGAGCTTGATGCAACTTTGTCAGAATGTTTGTCTTAATTATATCTTGGTCAAGTTCAAAAATGGGTCACATGGTGTTAAAAACTAGGTCACTAGGTCAAACTTTGGAAAAACCGTGTGTACACTCTAGAGGCCATATTTTTGACCCGATCTTGATGCAACTTTGTCAGAATGTTTGTCTCAATGAAATCTCGGTCAAGTTAAAAAATGGGTCATGTGGGGTCAAAAACTAGGTCACTAGGTCAAATACTTGAAAAAACATGTGTACACTCTAGAGGTCATATGTATTACCCAATCTTGATGAAATTTTGTCAAATTGTTTATCTTAATTATATCTTGATCAAGTTCGGAAATGGGTCCCATGAAGTTAAAAACTAGGTCACTAGGTCAAATATTGGAAAAACCTTGTGTACACTCAGAGGCCATATTTTTGACCCGAGCTTGATGCAACTTTGTCAGAATGTTTGTCTTAATTATATCTTGGTCAAGTTTGAAAATGGGTCACATGGGGTTAAAAACTAGGTCACTAGGTCAAATGTTGGAAAAACCTTGTGTACACTCTTTGTCAAAATGTTTGTCTTAATTATATCTTGGTCAAGTTCAAAAATGGGTCACATGGTGTTAAAAACTGGGTCACTAGGTCAAACTTTGGAAAAACCGTGTGTACACTCTAGAGGCCATATTTTTTACCCGATCTTGATGCAATTTTGTCAGAATATTTGTCTCAATTATAGCTTGCTAAAGTTCGAAAATGGGTAACACAGGGTCAAAAACTAGGTCACTAGTACACTCTAGAGGCCATATTTCTGACCCGATCTTGAAACTTTGTCGAAATGTTGTCTTAATTATATTTTGGTCAAGTTCGAAAATGGGTCCCATGGGGTCAAAAACTAGGTCACTAGGTCAAATACTTGAAAAACCTTGTGTACACTCTAGACACCATGTAGTACGACTCGATTCATCAATGGTATAACAGCCAGTAGAGCGTTCACAGGCCCTCTTGGGCCTCTTGTTATATGATTGTGAAGAATGCATAATTCCATATAAGGGCACTGTGACCTTTACCCTTAATTACTGGCCCCAAAAACAACAGGATTTCATCTCTAATCAGTGGCAATGTGCATGTGAAGTTATTTGAGGTTAGGTCTCACCACAGTTTTTATGTTACTGTGGGCATTGTATATTTTTATATAAAATCACTGTGACCTTTACCTTTAACCTACTTGCCCCCAAAACAATAGGGTTCCTCCTGTCATTAAGACTAAAGTACTTAAGTTTCATGAGTGTAGGTGTTATGGTTTTGAAGTTATTGTGCAGAATGCATAATTCCATATAAGATCTCTGTGACCTTTACTTTCAACCTGCTGGCTGTGAAAAGAACAGGTTTTCTCCTCTCATCAAAGGCAATGTACATATGAACTTTTATGAGTTTAGATCCTATGGATTTGATATTATTGTGCAGTATGCCTGTTTTCTGATGGTCGCTGTGACCTTTACTTTTAACCTATTTGCCCCAAACCAATAGGTTTTATCCTCTTACTAAGGACAATATACCTATACAGATTTATGAAGTTAGGCCTTGTTTTTATATGATTGTGCAGAATGCATAATTCCATATAAGGTCACTGTGACCTTTTACCTCTTACTACTGACCCCAAAAACAACATTATTTCATCTCTAATCTAGGGCAATGTGCATTTGAAGTTTTATGAGGTTAGGTCTCACCAAGTTTTTTATGTTATTGTGGGCTTTGTATATTTTCATATAAGATCACTGTGACCTTTACCTTTACCTTTACCCTACTTAACCCCCAAAACAGTAGGGTTTGTCCTGTCACCAAGGGCATAGTATTTGAGTTTCATGAGTGTAGGTGTTACGGTTTTGATGTTATTTTGCAAAATGCATTATTCCATATAATGTCACTGTGACCGTTACCTTTAACCTAATTGTTATCAAAACAGTAAGGTTTCTCCTCTCGCTAAAGGCATTGTAGGTATTATGGTTTTAAAGTTATTGTGTGCAATGCATGTTTCCATATAGCACCTCTGTGGCATTTACCTTTAACCTACTTGCCCACAAAATAATAGTTTTTTTCCTCTGACAAATGGCAATATACCTATTAAGATTTATTAGTTTAGATTTTACGGTTTTGATGTTTGGCCCCAATAACAATAATAAGGTTTTTCCTATCAAAAACGGAAATGTACTTCTGAAGTTTATGAGTTTTAGTCTTACATTTGGATTTATTGTTTGGAATGCCTGTTTCCATATCAGGTCACTGTGACCTTTACCTTTAACCTACTTGCCTCGAACCAATAGGGTTTTTCCTCTTACTAAAGGCAATATACCTATAAAGATTTATTAGTTTAGGTTTGACGGTTTTGATGTTATTGTGCGGAATACATATATTCACATATAAGGTCACTTGGACCTTTACATTTAACTGACTGGCCCAAAAAAGAATAATAAGGTTTCTCCTATCATCAAGGGCAATGTTTTTAAGAAGTTCTATGAGTTGTGATCTTACGGTTTTGATGTTATTGTGCAGAATGCATAATCCCATGTAAGGTCACTGATGCCTTTATCTTTAACCTAGGCCAGTAGGTGAAATGTAAAGGTCACAGTGACCTTATATGAAAATAGGCATTCCATACAATAGCATCAAAACCGTAAGACCTAAACTCATATAAATCAAGAACAATTAGGTTTCTTCTCCCATTAAGGGCAATATACTTATGAAGTTTTATCAGTTTAAGTCATACGGTTTTGATGTTATTGTGTGGAATACATAATTATATTTAAGGTCGCTGTGACCTTTGCTTTTGACTGACTTGCCCCAAAACGTTACGCCGAATGGCTATGTTCCTATGAAGATTTGTTAGTTTAGGTTTTACGGTTTTGATGTTTGGCCCCAATAACAATAATAAGTTTTTAGCTCTACTTGCCAAGGGCCAGCAGAGCTTATGGGATGGTGTGTTGTCCGTCTTCCGTCGTCCGTCGTCCGTTAACTTTTCTTCAAACGACTTCTCCTCAGAAACCGCTTGGCTAATTTTGACCAAACTTCACATGGATGATCCTTAGATGAATGCTTTTTAGATTTGTTAAAATTAGGTCAGCGCTACATCCAAGATGGCTGCCATTACCATATATGGTCGAAACCTTAAAAAATCTTCTTCTCCAGAACCGCTGGACAGATTTCAACAGTTTTTCTTTTAAAATGATCGCCAATGCCTAGACTATCAAGATTATTCAAATAAAGTCCCCGGGGTCAAAAATGGCCGTGCCCCGGGGGTCCAAAATTTGTATATTGATGTTTTGCATGTTTTTCATATAGACATGTAGGAAACAACTTTAAAAAATCTTCTTCTCTGAAACCACAAGGCACAGAGCTCTCATGTATTACATGTAGCATCAGCTTATGGTCCTCTACTAAGTTTGTTCAAATGGTGACCCTGGGGTCAAATTTGTCCCCGCCCCGGGGGTCACAGTTTTACAAAGACTTATATAGGATTTTTTTTTAAAAAATCTTCTTCTCAGAAACTACAACACCCAGAGGTTTGATATTTTGCATTTACTATAAGCTTATGGTCCTTTACCCAGTTTGTTCAAATGGTGACCTTAGGGTCACATTTGGCCCCGCCCCAAGGGTCACATGTTTTACATAGACATGTATAGGGAATTCTTCAAACGACTTCTCGTCAGAAACCGCTTGGCTAATTTTGACCAAACTTCAAATGGATGATCCTTAGATGAATGCTTTTTAGATTTGTTAAAATTAGGTCAGCGCTACATCCAAGATGGCTGCCATTACCATATATGGTCGAAACCTTAAAAAATCTTCTCCAGAACTGCTTGACAGATTTCAACACTTTTTCTTTTAAAATGATCGCCAATGCCTAGACTATCAAGTTTGTTCAAATAAAGTCCCCGGGGTCAAAAATGGCCGTGCCTCGGGGGTCCAAAGTTTGTATATTGAGGTTTTGCATGTTTTTCATATAGACGTATAGGAAACAACTTTAAAAAATCTTCTTCTCTGAAACCACACGGCACAGAGCTCTCATGTATTACATGTAGCATCAGCTTATGGTCCTCTACTAAGTTTGTTCAAATGGTGACCCTGGGGTCAAATTTGTCCCCGCCCCGAGGGTCACAGTTTTACATAGACTTATATAGGATTTTTTTTTTAAAAATCTTCTTCTCGGAAACTACAAGAGCCAGAGGTTTGATATTTTACAATTATTATAAGCTTATGGTCCTTTACCAAGTTTGTTCAAATGGTGACCCTGGGGTCACATTTGGCCCGCTCCAAGGGTCACATGTTTTACATAGACATGTATAGGGAAAAACTTAAAAAATCTTCTTCTCTAAAACTGCAAGAGCCAGAGGTTTAATATTTTGCTTTGCTATAAGCTTATGGTCCTTTACCAATTTTGTTTAAATGCTGACCCTGGGGTCACATCTGGCCCCGCCCCGGGGGTAGTTTTACATCAATGCTTGTTTTAAAAATTTTAATTTCTTTATTTTTTATTATTATTTTTTTATTTTTTTATTTTTTTTTTTATTTTTTTCATATTTATTTTTTGATTTTTTTTTTTTGAAATTTTCTTCTGATTTTTTTTTTTTTAATATTTTTTTTTTAATATTTTTTTTTTTTCATATGTTTTTTTTTTTTCATTTTTAATTTTTTTTGAATTTTTTATTTTTATTTTTATTTTTATTTTTATTATCTCTACTGGCCAACTTGGAAAACCAGCCAGATCGGACCAGTAATGACGGAGTTATTGCTCTTGATATAGTTAAAAATGCTATATTTTGCCTCTTTAAGACGATAGTCACTCGCTTCATTGATGTCATAAGAGCCATATTAGCCAGTAGAGCGTCCACAGGCCCTCTTGGGCCTCTTGTTTCCTATAGTCAAGGGAAATGTACTTCTGAAGTTTTATGAGTTTTAGTCTTACATTTGGATTTATTATGCGGAATGCCTGTTTCCATATCAGGTGACTGTGACCTTTACCTTTAACCTACTTGCCTCAAACCAATAGGGTTTGTCCTCTTACTAAGGGCAATATAGCTATAAAGATTTATTAGTTTAGGTTTTACAGTTTTGATGTTATTTTGCGGAATACATGTATTACATTCAAGGTCACTGTGACCTTTGCTTTTGACTGACTTGCCCCAAAACGTTACAGAATGTACCTATCAAGATTTATGAATTTAGGTCATACTGTTTTGATGTTATTGTGTGGAATGCATAATTCCATATAAGGTCACTGTGACCTTTCCCTTCTACCTACTTGTCCCAAAACAAGAAAGTTTGTCCTCTAACTAATGGCAATATACGTATGAAGATTTATGAGGTTTGAACCTATAGTTTTGATGCTATTGTGTGGAATGTCTATTTCCATATAAGTTCACTGTGACCTTTCCCTTCTACCTACTTGTCCCAAACCAATAGGGTTTATCCTCTTACTAGGGCAATATACCTATAAATATTCATGAGCTTAGTAATAGGTCTAACGGTTTTTATGTGATTGTGCAGAATATATAATTCCATAAAAGTTACCATGACCTTTACCTTTAACCTACTTGCGAAAAGACAATAGGGTTGATCCTCTTACTAAGGGTAATATACCTATCAATATAGATATAAAAATAGAACGGGAAAAGCAGCATTCAAGGACAACAAAAACACACAGAAACAAAGAACAAATTTAAAGATGAATAAAAGGCTAAATAAGACACAAAGGGATTGACAAAAGGGTTGACAATAGGCCTAGCGCCTTGGAACGATCAGTGGCAAAAAGGTCACTGGGAGTTTAAACCAGGTTCTAGGGTGCACCAAACCGCACACTTACCCTACTCTCAACCCAATAAAAAAGGTTAGGACTCGGGGTTTTGATGTTATTTTGGAGAATTTGTATTTTCATATAAGATCACTGTGACCTTTACCTTTAGCCTACTTGCCTCAAAAACAATAGGGTTTCTCCTGTCACCAATCAAAGTACTTAAATTTTAAGAATGTAGGTGTTAAATTATGGTTTTGAAGTTATTGTGCAGAGTGCGTAATTCTGTATAATGTCACTGTGACCTTTGCCTTTAACCTACTTGCCCCAAAACATTATGGTTCGTCCTATCACTAAGGGCTATGTGCCAATTTAGATTTATGAGTTTAGGTCATACGGTTTAGACGTTATTGTGCAGAATGCATAATTCCATATATTACAGTGACCTTTATCTTTTACCTACTTCCTCCCAAAACAATAGAGTTTCTCCTCCCACCAAGGGTTAAGTACTTAAGTTGTGTTAGTGTAGGTGTTTTAGTTTTGAAGTTTTTGTGCAGAATGCATAATTCCATATAAGGTTGATTTTAACCTACTTCCCCAGAACATTACAGTTTCTCCTATGTAACTATGAAGATTGATGAGTTTAGGTCATATGGTTTGGATGTTATTGTGTGGAATGCATAATTCCATATAAGGTCGCTGTGACCGTTATCTTTACCCCACTTGCTCCCAAAACACTAGTGGCACTATACGTATGAAGATTTATGAGGTTTGAACTTATGTTTTTGATGCTATTATGTGAAATGTCTATTTTCGTATAAGGTCGCTTTGACCTTTACCTTTACCTTTAACCTACTTGCCTCAAACCAATAGGGTTTATCCTCTTACTAAGGGAAATATACCTATAAAGATTTATAAGGTTAGTTCTTCGGTTTTTATGTGATTGTGTAGAATGCATAATTCCATATAAGGTCACTGTGACCTTCACCTTTAACTACTGGCCCAAAAAACAACAGGATTTCATCTCTAATACATAGGAAGTTGTATGAGGTTATGTCACCACGTTTTTAGCTCTACTGGCCAAGGGCCAGGAGAGTTTATGGGATGGTGTGTTGTCTGTCGTCCGTCGTCCGTCTGTCGTCTGTTCACTTTTATCTCGTTAAGATGATAGAGCTTTCGTTTTTCATCCGATCTTTACCAAACTTTACCACATTGTTAATATTAATGAAAGCTCGGACAAGTTCGAAAACAAGCCAGATCGGACCAGTAACAGCGGAGTTATGGTCCTTGATTTAGTTAAAAATGCCATATTGCTATATTTTGCCTCGTTAAGACGATAGGGCCTTCATTTTTCATCCTATCTTTACCAATCTTTACCACATTGTTAATATCAATGAAAGCACAGGTTCGAAAACCAGCCATATCAGACCAGTAACAGCGGAGTTATGGCCCTTGATTTAGTTAAAAATGCCATATTGCTATATTTTGCTTCGTTAAGACGATAGGGCCTTCATTTTTCATCCTATCTTTACCACATTGTTAATATTAATGACAGCTCGGACAAGTTCGAAAACCAGCCAAATCGGACTAGTAACAGCGGAGTTATGGCCCTTGATTTAGTTAAAAACGCTATATTTTGCCTCGTTAACACGATAGGGGCTTCATTGCTCATCTGATCTTTACCAAACTTTATCAGATTGTTAATATCAATGAAAGCTCGGACAAGTTCGAAAACCTTTCATAACGGACCATTAACAACGGAGTTATGGCCCTTGATTTAGTTAAAAATGCTATATTTTGCCTCATTAAGATGATAGGTCCTTCATTTTTCATCCGATCTTTACCAAACTTTATCAGATTGTTAATGTCAATGAAAGCCCAGTAAAGTTCTTAAACCAGCCAGATCGGACCAGTAACAGCGGAGTTATGGCCCTTGATTTTGTTAAAAATTCTATAATTTGCCTCCTCATATGATAGGGCCTTCATTTTGCATCTGGTCTTTGCCAAACTTTAGCAGGTTTTATGACCTTCTTTTTTTATATTATTATTTATTTATTTTTTTAATATATATATTTTTTTATTTTTTTTTAATATTCTTTTTTATTTTTAAATGATTATTATTATATTTTTTTTTTTTTAGCTCTATGTTGGACCAGTCGGACCAGTAACAAAGGAGTTCTGGCTCTTGATTTAGTTAAAAATGCTATATTTTGCCTCGTTAATACGGTAGGGCCTTCATTTTTCATCTGATCTTTACCAAACTTTACCAGCTTCTTTAGTTACTCGTCAGAGGCCAGTTTCCGTCCAAGCCCAGTTTCCGTCATTCTCATTTAAAAAATGTTTTTACGCTGCAAATTACTTACGCGATGTCACTTATTGTCAGACGTTTATAACTGAAGATTGGAAACAGGAAAAACAACCAAAAAGTAAATAAGCGGTACAAAAACGAAAGAGATTTCTCCTAAAAATGTATTTACTTCCTTATGTGGCTTTGGGGATGCGCGCGCATACTGCCGCATAATAAACTATTAAAAAAATAACACCGTAATGACGTCATAATTTTATCACTCTTCAGTGGACGCAGTTAAATAGACCATGATTATATAGTTTCACCAAAGAGCAACAACTCGTACAACCTGTATCTTTTTGATTTACATAGAGTTACCCATCTTTACAGTGTAAAATTGTTTTACATTGACGATTCCAGGCGCATTGTTATAACGATTGAGGTGACTGATGGAACAATGCAAACATACCATTTTTACAATGAAATTGTTGAATAGACTTGCAAACAAGTTTCTAATTCATAAAAGTTTACTGTATCTTGACCTAGTTGAATCTATTACTCTATAAAATACATGACGGAAACTGGGCTTGTAAACAAAATGATTTCTCAGTTTTAGTCTATTTATAAACAGGTCACGTGCCACTTCGATAATTTATATAGAACAAAATTCTTTGGTATCAAATTTCCAGGAAGAGGTAACCTAACAGAAAATAGAGTAAAAATTGTCAGGATACATAGATTTGTCTGAAAAATTAGTTTATGTTTACATAAGTGACGGAAAGTGGCCCCCGACGAGTATATAGCCCTTGATTTAGTTAAAAAGCAGTTTTTTGCCCGAAACTTTCAAAAGACTGTAAATGGCAGTCACTCGCTTCATTGATGTTATAAGAGCCATGTTAGCCAGTAGAGCATCCACAGGCCCTCTTGGGCCTTTTGTTATGTAAATATGGGCATTGTATCTTTTCATATTAGGTCACTGTGACCTTCACCTTTAACTACTGGCCCAAAAAACAACAGGATTTTACCTCCAATACATGGGAAGTTGTATGAGGTTATGTCACCACGTTTTTATGTAAATATGGGCATTGTATCTTTTCATATAAGATCACTGTGACCTTTACGTTTAACATACTTGCCCCCAAAACAATTGGGTTTGTCCTGTCACCAAGGGCAAAGTACAACGTACTGATGTTATTGTGGGCATTGTATCTTTTCATATAAGATCACTGTGACCTTTACCTTTTACATACTTGCCCCCAAAACAATAGGGTTTGTCACCAAGAGCAAAGTACTTAAGGTTCATGAGTGCAGGTGTTATGGTTTTGAAGTTATTTGCAGAATGCATAATTCTATATAACGTCACTGTGACCTTTACGTAAGGGCAATGTACATATGAACTTTTATGAGTTTAGGTCTTACGGATTTGATGTTATTGTTTAGAATGCCTGTTTCCATATCAGGTCACTGAGACCTTTACTTTTAACCTACTTGCCCCAAACCATTATGGTTTCTTCTATCACTAAGGGCTATGAAAATGTATGAGTTTAGGTCGTAAACTATGGTTTGATGTTATTATGCCAAATAAATAATTCCATAAAAGGTCACTGTGACCTTTAGCTTTAACCTACTATCCCAAAAAGAATATGGTTTCTCCTCTAAGGGCAATGCACCCAGGAAGTTTCATGAGTGCAGGTGTTATGGTTTTGAAGTTATTGATTGAATGCATGTTTCCATATAGTGCCTCTGTGCCATTTACCTTTAACCTACTCCCCCACAAAACAATACGGTTTTTCCTGTGACTAAGGGAAATGTTTCTTTAAAGATTTATGAGTTTAGGTCTGATGGTTTTGATGTTATTGAACAGAATACATATATTAACATTTAACTGACTGGCCCCAATAACAATAAGAATGTTTCTCCCATCATCAAGGGCAATGTACTTATGAAGTTTTATAGTTTTTGATCTCATGGTTTTGATGTTATTGTGCAGAATGCCTGTTTCTGTATCAGGTCACTGTGACCCCTTATCTTTAACCTACTTGCCCCAATCCAGGTTTCTCCTTTGACCAAGGGCAAAGTACTTAAATTTTATGAGTGTAGGTGTTATGGTTTTGAAGTTATTGTGCAAAATGCATAATTCCATATAAGGTCTCTGTGACCTTTTACTTTAACCTACTTGCCCCAAAACATTACGGTTTCTCCTGTCACTAAGGGCTATGTACCTATGAAGATTTATGAGTTTATGTCGTACTGTTTGATGTTATTGTGTGGAATGCATAATTTCATATAAAGTGACTGTGACCTCCATCTTAAACCTACTGACCCCGAAAACAATATGATCTCTGTCATTAAGGGCAGTTATGTATGAAGTATTATGAGTTTAGGTCTTACAGTATATATTATTATGCGGAATGCATATTTCCATAGAAGGTCACTGTGACCTTTATTTTTAACCTACTCTCTCCCAAAACAATAGGGTTTCACCTGCCACCAATGACGACGTACATAAGTTTTATGAGTGTAGGTGTTATGGTTTTGAAGTTATTATGCAGAATGCATCAATCCATATAAGATCAATGTGACATTTGCTTTAAACCTACTTTCATCAAAACATTACGGTTTCTCCTATCACTAAGTTCTCTGTACCGATGAAGATTCATGAGTTTAGGTCTTACGGTTTTGATGTTATTGAGCGGAATGCACAATTCCATATAAATATAGTTATAAAACTCGAACAGGAAAAGCAGCATTCAAGGACGACTCAACCACAAACACACACAGAAACAAAGAACAAATTTAAAGATGAATAAAAGACCAAATAAGACATCACAAACACAAAAGGGTAGACAATAGGGCTACCGCCTTGGAACGATGGGGGTTTAAACCAGGTTCTAGGGTGCACCAAACCTCGCACTTACCCTACTGTCAACCAAATAAAACGGGACAGTGTAAATAAAGAAATCCCAGCCATGAACTATTCTCTTACCAACAAGGCAGCATTAATAGGCAATATAGATCTGACACTGTGACCATTATCTTTAACCTACTAGCTCCCAAAACAATAGGGTTTCTCCTCTAACTAATGGCAATATAAATATGAAGATGTATGAGTTTGGGTCATATGGTTCTGATGTTATTGTTTAGAATGCCTATTTCCATATAAGGTCACAGTGCCCTTGACCTTTGACCTTCTTTCCCCTAAACAATAGGGTTTTTCGTCTCACTAAAGGCAATGTACTTATAATTGTTGATGAGTTTAGGTTTTATGGTCTTTATGTTATTATACGGAATACATATATTTACATATAAGGTCACTGTGACCTTTACATTTAACTTACTGCCGCCCAAAACAATAAGGGTCTCCTCTTACTAAGGTCTACGTACTTTTGAAGTTTTATGAGTTTAGGTCTAATGGTTTTGATGTTACTATGCAAATGCCTATTTCCATATAATGTCACCATGAACTTTAACCTATTTGCCCCAAAACAAGAGGGTTTCTCCTCTCACTAAAGCCAATGTACATATGAAGTTTTATGAGTGTAGGTGTTATAGTTTTGAGTTACGGTCCAGAATGGATATTTCCATATAGGTCACTGTTGCCTTTAACTTTAACCTAGGCCAGTAGGTTAAATGTAAAGGTCACGGTAACCTTATTTGGAAATATTCCGCACAATAACATCAAAACTGTTAGACCTAAACTCATATAAATCAAGAACAATCAGGTTTCTCCTCTCATTAAGGGCAATGTACCTATGAGGTTTCATGAGTGTAGGTGTTATGGTTTTGAAGTTATTGTGTGGAATGCATGTTTCCATATAGCGCGTGTGTGTGTGTATTTCTAAGGATTATAGTCCCCCCACCTACGACAGGCGTCCTAACCCGACGATTATAGGCACAATGTCTGGACTTTTATCTGTGTGTTGTTGTGTGATGTGAGGATATGTCTACTTGAAGCAGCCAACTCAATGGTTTCTTTATAGTGCTGCCACACTGGAATACCACGCCGTAGTAGACATGATACCCCGACCCGCCAGTCACATTATTCTGACACTGGTCAATCAGTCGCAGCACTACCCATTATTTGCTCGTCACTATGGCATTTACCTTTAACCTCCTTGCCCACAAAACAATAGGGTTATTACTCTAACTAAGGGCAATGTGTCTTTTAAGATTTAGGAGTTTAGGTCTTAGGGTTTTGATGTTAGTGTTCAGCAAACATATATTTACATATACGGTCATTGTGACCTTTACATTTAATTGACTGTCCCCAATAACAATAATAAGGTTTCTCCTATCATGAAGGGCAATGTACTTCTGAAGTTTTATGACGTTTAATCTGATGCTTTTGATTTTATTGTGCAGAATGCCTGTTTCCATACCAGGTCACTGTGACCTTTACCTTTAACCTACTAAGGGTAATATACCTATAAAAATTCATGAGTTTAGGTCTTACGGTTTTGATGTTATTGTTCGGAATACATATATTCCCATATAAGGTCACTGTTAGCTTTACATTGAACCTACTGGCCCCAAAATATTAGGATTTCTCCTCTATTCAAGGGCAATGTACATATGAACTTTTATGCGGTTAAGTCTCAAAGTTTTGATGTTATTATTTTCATATAAGATCACTGTGACCTTTACCTTTAACTAGTTCCCAACGCCCCCATTTTATTATTAGCTCTACTGGCCAACGGCCAGCAGAGAATATGGGATGGTGTGTTGTCTGTCGTCCGTCGTCCGTCTGTCGTCTGTCTGTCGTCTGTCGTCTGTCTGTCGTCCTTTAACTTTCTTCAAACAACTTCTCCTCAGAAACCGCTTGGCTAATTTTGACCAAACTTCACATGGATGATCCTTAGATGAATGCTTTTTAGATTTATTAAAATTTGGTCAGTGCTACATCCAAGATGGCTGCCATTACCATATATGGTCGAAACCTTAAAAAATCTTCTTCTCCAGAACCGCTGGACAGATTTCAACAGTTTTTCTTTTAAAATGATCGCCAACGCCTAGACTATCAAGTTTGTTCAAATAAAGTCCCCGGGGTCAAAAATGGCCGTGCCCCGGGGGTCCAAAGTTTGTATATTGAGGTTTTGCAAGTTTTTCATATAGACATATAGGAAAAAACTTTCAAAAATCTTCTTCTCTGAAACCACAAGGCACAGAGCTCTCATGTATTACATGTAGCATCAGCTTATGGTCCTCTACTAAGTTTGTTCAAATTTTGACACTGGGGTCAAATTTGTCCCCGCCCCGGGGGTCACAGTTTTACATAGACTTGTATAGGATTTTTTTTTTTAAAAATCTTCTTCTCGGAAACTACAACAGCCACAGATTTGATATTTTGCATTTACTATAAGCTTATGGTCCTTTACCAAGTTTGTTCAAATGGTGACCCTCGGGTCACATTTGGCCCCGCCCCAAGGGTCACATGTTTTACATAGACATGTAAAGGGAAAAACTTAAAAAATCTTCTCTGAAACTGCAAGAGCCAGAGGTTTAATATTTTGCATTTGCTATAAGCTTGTGGTCCTCGACCAAGTTTGTTCAAATGGTGACCCAGGGGTCACATTTGGCCCCACCCCAGGGGTCACAGTTTTACATAGGCTTGTATAGGGAAAAACTGAAAAAATCTTCTTCTCTGGAACCACATGGCACAGAGCTCTCATGTATTATATGTAGCATCAGCTTATGGTCCTCTACTAAGTTTGTTCAAACGGTGACCCTGGGGTCAAATTTGTCCCCGCCCCGAGGGTCAGTTTTTAGCTCTACTGATCAGAGATCAGCAGAGCTTATGCCGTGGTGCGGCGTCCGTCGTCCGTCCGTCTGTCCGTCCGTCTGTCCGTCCGTCCGTTAACTTTTATTTGTAGCGACTACTCCTCTGAAACTACTGGATGGATATTCATAAAACTTTACAAAAATGTTGCCCATGAAGTCTAGTTGATCCTAGCAAAAATTCATGTTGATGTGAAATCCAAGATGGCCACCAAAGCTAAAAATAGATTTTTTAAATACAAGTTTGTAGCGACTACTTCTTGAAAACTATAAGTGATATTGATATGGGACTTTTTCTAAAATAATCAGCATGACATGATGTTGGTCCTTGTCGAAAATCGTTTTGATTTGACGTTAAACATGGCTGCCAGCGGCCATCTTTGTTTACATAGAGTTATATAATGAAAACTTGTAGCGACTACTCCTCTGAAACTACTTGACGGATTTTCATGAAACTTCACAAGAATGTTGCTCTTGATGTCTAATTGATCCTAGCAAAATTTCAGGTCGGCCGGAAATTCAAGATGGCCGCCACGGCTAAAAATAGATTTTCAAAATACAAGTTTGTAGCGACTACTTCTTGAAAACTATAAGTGATATTGATATGGGACTTTTTCTAAAATGATCAGCATGACATGATGGTTATCCGAGTCGAACATTATTTTGATTCGACATTAAACATGGCTGCCAGTGGCCATCTTTGTTTACATAGAGTTATATAATGAAAACTTGTAGCGACTACTCCTCTGAAACTACTTGACGGATTTTCATGAAACTTCACAGAAATGTTGCTCTTGATGTCTAATTGATCCTAGCAAAATTTCAGGTTGGCCGGAAATTCAAGATGGCTGCCACAGTTAAAAATAGATTTTTAAAAAATAAGTTTGTAGCGACTACTTCTTGAAAACTATTAAGTGATATTGATATGGGACTTTTTCTAAAATGATCAGCATGACATGATGGTTATCCGAGTCGAACATTATTTTGATTCGACATTGGCTAAAAATTCCATGGCTAAAAATAGATTTTCATGCAAGTTTGTAGCGACTACTTCTTGAAAACTATAAGTGATATTGATATGGGACTTTTTCTAAAATGATCAGCATGACATGATGTTGGTCCTTATCAAAAATCGTTTTGATTCGACGTTAAACGTGGCTGCCAGCGGCCATCTTTGTTTACATAGAGTTATATAGTAAAAACTTGTAGCGACTACTCCTCTGAAACTACTTGGCGGATTTTCATGAAACTGTACAGGAATGTTGCTCTTAATGTCTAATTGATCCTAGCAAAATTTCAGATCGGCCAGAAATTCAAGATGGCTGCCACAGTTAAAAATAGATTTTTAAAAAATAAGTTTGTAGCGACTACTTCTTGAAAACTATTAAGTGATATTGATATGGGACTTTTTCTAAAATGATCAGCATGACATGATGGTTATCCGAGTCGAACATTATTTTGATTCGACATTAAACATGGCTGCCAGTGGCCATCTTTGTTTACATAGAGTTATATAATGAAAACTTGTAGCGACTTCTCCTCTGAAACTACTTGACGGATTTTCATGAACTTCACAGGAATGTTGCTCTTGATGTCTAATTGATCCTAGCAAAATTTCAGGTTGGTCGGAAATTCAAGATGGCCGCCAGGGCTAAAAATAAATTTTCAAAAAACAAGTTTGTAGCGACTTCTTCCTGAAATCAAAATCAATCAGTAGAGCTTCAAGATCATTGACCTCTTGTTTCATTTGTTTTCATTTTTATTCTTTTTTTTTTTCTTTCTTTTTTTTAATTTTTTTTTTTTTTTTTTTAATTTTTATTAACTTGGAAAACTAGCCAGATCGGACCAGTAATGGCGGAGTTATTGCTATATTTTGCCTCTTTAAGACGATAGTCACTTGCTTCATTGATGTCATAAGAGCCATATTAGCCAGTAGAGCGTCCACAGGCCCTCTTGGGCCTCTTGTTTTTTATAACTATTTCTGTGTTGTTTTGGTCAGTTCTTACACATATAGCTATGTTGCCGTCATCCCCCTACCCTACACCTTCCCCCACCCATGCCTTCCCCCCTTTCTTTTTTATTATTATTTTTATGCCCCGGAAGGGTGGCATATAGTAGTCGCACTGTCTGTCCGTTTGTCTGTACAATCGTGTCCGCTTCATAACTCTGACAATAATGGACGGATTTTAAAATAACTTTGCACAATTGCTCACCACAACAAGACGATGTGTCGCACACAAAATCCAGGTCCGTGGCTCCAAGGTCAAGGTCACACTTAGAGGTCAAAGGTCAAAATCTGTTCGTCTGTACAATCGTGTCCGCTTCATAACTATGACAATAATAGACGAATTTTCAAATAACTTTGCACAATTGCTCACCACAACAAGACGACGTGTCACGCATAAAATCCAGGTCCGTGGCTCCAAGGTCAAGGTCACACTTAGAGGTCAAAGGTCAAAACAAAGTGCTTTCGTGTCCGATTAATAACTCTGACATTCATGGACAGATTTTCAAATAACATGGCAAAATTGCTCACCACAACTAGACGACGTGTCGCGCACAAAATCCAGGTCTGTGGCTCCAACGTCAAGGTCACACTTAGAGGTCAAAGGTCAAATCATGTCCGGTCAATAACTCTGGCATTTCGTGACGGATTTTGAATTAACTTGGCACAAGTGCTCACCACAACAACATGATGTGTCGCGCTCAAAATCCAGTTCTGTGTCTCCAAGGTCAAGGTCACACATAGGTCAAAGGTCAAATTGTGTCCGGTCAATAACTATTGCATTCCTGGACGGATTTTAAAATTACTTGGCACAAGTGCTCACCACAATAAGACGATGGGTCGAGCACAAATCCAGGTCTGTGGTCCCAAGGTCAAGGTCACACTTAGAGGTCAAAGGTCAAATTGTGTCAGACAATAACTCTGGCATTCTTGGACAGATTAATTAACTTGTTTTAATTATTTATTTTTTGTTTTTTCATTTTTATTTTTTTTCATTTATTTCTTCTTTTTTTTGTGAATTATTGATTTTTTATTATTATTATTTTTTATATATATATATATAAAAAAAAAAATATATTTTATTTTATTTTATTTAATTTTTAATTTTATTTTTTAAATATATATATATTTTTTAATTATTATTATTTAAATATATCTGTTGGTTTCATATATTTCAATTTCTTTATTACGATTTTGGCCTCCGGCCCATAACACAATGCATTTTATATACAAACAAACAAATATGCAACTGGTGCACCCAACATATATACATAGATTTAATATACAAAACCACCAATATTTTAGGCAATCAACGCGAAAAAACTACATATTCACAAAGTCTCTAAAAAACATGTTCTTTTGTGAAAAGTATGAAATATAAACATGGCTAAATGTTTTATAATTAATGGATTTTCATTTGAAAACAATGATTTGAATGTGTACAGAGAATAATTATGTGTAAATTGTATTGGTAAATATTTCAGTCTTAAATCATCATACAGTTTGCATTCAAATATAAAGTGATATTCATTTTCTACGGTGTTTTGGCAATGTTTGCATACCCTTTCATTCCTAGGAATATCTCTGTATCTCCCTTTTTCTATTTCGAGGTCATGCGAAGAAGTTCGAAAAGATGATAGTGCATGCCTGAATTTTTGTATTGTAAGGCAATTTAAATATTGTTCAAACTTGAAATCTGTTTTAAAATCTCGGTATAATTCTAATTTTTGGTTAGTGTGAATGTTTTCGGACCATGTCTTCTTACATACACTTTAAGGAAAAGAGATTCATTTTCGACAGTTTGGTTTACCCATACGTATCCAAAACCGTTCATGTAAAGATTCATTCTTAACTGTGTTACCCAGTTTCTATGACCATACGTATCAAAATAAACTAACATGTTATAAGCTTTCTTCACATATCTATGACTTGGCATTTTTAGAAGTCGTAACCAGTATTTTATACATTTTTTATAACTTTCTATCCATAGTGGATATCTGCCGCAGTCACCAAGAACGGCACTATTACTTGCCTTGTTGTGGACGTACATAAATCTTTTGCACGCATAATATTGTATACGTTCAATACTGTTATATTGTTCCAGACCCCATATCTCAGAGCCATATAAAACTATTTGTTTAATTTTTGTGTCAAACAATTTAAAAAACATATCTGATTGTAAAGGACCAAATTTATATAAGCCATTTAAAAGAGCAATAAGAACACGTTTGCTTTTAATAGCAATTTCCTCTACCATTTGATTAAGAGACATTTGACTTGAAAATAATAGACCTACATATGTATTTTCTTTTGCAACATTAACCTTTTCACCACCAAGTGTCCATTTCTCGTGTTTGCTTAATGGGCCCCCATTTCGAAAAACAACAACCTTTGTTTTATCAAGATTAACTGTTACCTCCCAATGTGTACAATATTGATGAAGAATGTTTAATTGTCTCTGCAAACCTATCACTGTGTCTGAAATAAGACCAATGTCATCTGCAAACATTAACATAAATAATTCAACAATATCCGGTGATAACTGGATTCCGGTCAGACCACTGTTTGCAATTTCATATTGAAGTTCATCAATAAATATGGAAAATAGAATTGGACTTAAAATACAACCTTGTCTAACACCCTGAGTACAATGAAAATAATCACTTAAACTGGTTTTGTTTCTTACACATGCTTTAACACTTTTATATATACTATATAACATTTTAAACAGTTTACCTTTAACACCGTTTTTTTTAAAAATAAACCATAACTTTGCTCTATTCACAGTATCAAACGCTTTTGTTAAATCTACAAATGCTACAAATAATTTCATACCTTTTTTGGACAAGTATCTATCAATAACTGCCCTCAAGACATATGCATTATCTACCATACAATATCCTTCTCTAAAACCTGACTGTGCTTCTGATATCTTGTCAAAGATAGTTGTGTAAAAAGTCAAACGTCTATTTAAAATTCGTGTAAATATTTTGCTTATAGCATCAAGTAACATGATTCCTCTATAATTACTGGGGTCATCCATCCTACCGTTTTTGTGTAGGGGTACTAATATAGAATGGGACCAATTTTCAGGGAATTCTCCAAGATCAAACATTCTATTGAACATTTTATTCAAAGCAGGTAAAATTATATCTAGACAATTCTTGTAGAAAACAGTAAATATTTTGTCAGGTCCAGGTGCTTTATCATTTTTTAAAGCCCTAGCTGATTCAATTATTTCTTCATTTGTTATAGGTGAGTTCATAATAATATATTCTATTCATTTTCGGGGATCTCTTGAAAAAGCTCTGCTAAATCTTCTTCGCTTAATTCATTGTCATGAAATGTAGAGTTTGAATTATCATTGCTGTCGAATAAGGTTTTGAAGTATTCGTACCATCGCTTAGTGTTAATATTACTTTCACGTGGTTTATTACTTTGACCAGTTATCCTTTTAAAGAGCTTCCAAAATGTTTTCGAATCGTTTGCACTATCCACTAGTGAATCTAGATTTCGTGTATTTTTATCTTCTTGCTTTTTTTTGCATGTAATTTTAAATGTTGTCCTTGTCGTAATATAATTATCGAGGTTTTGTTTTGTCCTATTGTGTCGATATTTATGCAACAGTTTATACTTTTCCTTTTTCAGGATTTTACATTCATTATCAAACCAATCCGGTTGGCTATGTTTATGTTTATTAACTTTATTGACTACTTTGCATGTATCAATCGACATATATATCATGTCTGTGAACCTGGTTAAAATATTGTTTATGGATATGTTATGGTTACTAATATCGTTTTCTAAATCTAGATAGTCGTCGCATTTCATATATATATCCATATTATCTCTTATCTCGTCATTGTTGTCGTTCTTAAATATATATCTATATGTTTCTTCAGATTCGTCTTCGCTTTTCTCATTGTCACTTCTGATATTTAAATTACTTTTTATTTCAATGCTTATGGGGAAATGTTTAGATTCTGTTCTTTTGTCTACTTCAAATGATTGTATAATGTCAAACACTGTTTTATCAGTTATAAAATAATCGATGACACTACAACCTATGGAAGAGACATATGTAAAGTTACCTATTTCTTTATCTTTTCCACACCTCCCATTTAGAATATATAAGGCATATGCTTTACAAAAATTAATAAGTTCCCTGCCACAACTATTAATGGTACTATCGCAAGAATATCTTGGCATATTTATATGGTTATTTATCCTATCGTTGAATTCTTCCAATTCTGGAATATCAAATTCATACGGTATATAATCTAGTTCATTAGCTGTTCGGGCATTCAGGTCTCCCGCAATTAAAATATGAACTTCATTAAGATTACATTCAGCATTTATAATACTATTTTCTAAAAGTTCTTCACCCTTGAATGGTTTATCTTTATAAAATGGTGAGCAACTAGGAGGTAGATAAGTACAAACAAATAACACATCCTTTGCCAAATCAAGCACTGCTCTGTCAAAAAGCAGAAAAATACTGAACTCACATTCATGAGATATTCTTCTTACAAACGGTACTAATTCGTTTCGTATATATACAATTATACCTGCCATGGATAGCCCACCTCTATCTGAAGCTTTAGCTGAGCAAAAATAACACGTGAAATTATCAAATATATGGTTAACAGTTTCTATATTGGTAACCCATGTTTCGACAAAACCTATAACATCAAATTGACTGATATGTTCTTTAAAATCACAAAATTCTAATTTTGAGAGAAGCCCATCAATGTTCCAAACTACATATTTTAATGATCCATTAAGGATGTTATGGCCTTGACCGTGCCCCTATCTGCCTCCACTTGCATTTGTCTCGGTATTCATGTCTGTATTGTCTACATATTCATCGATCCCGTGCACTGTATCGTCCATGTGTTGTTCACCAGTGTTTGCATATTGTTCATTTTCTGTGAGGTGTGGCTGTGTTCGTCGTTTTGCCTGTTTAAAGGTACGCTCGTGTTGTGTTGTGTTCTGATTTGATGTTTCTAAGGTTATCAACTTACCCTTATAAAAGTAACCTTTTCTCCCACGGGCGTTCAAGTCTTTTAGCTTTCCATCTTGTCGTTGTGTTAAGTCATGTGCTATTCTTATACCGTGTTCGCGAAGTTTATCACTGCCATTAAATAGCTTGCGACAGTGATTCGTGTGAGTTAGTTTGACTAACATAGCTCTTGGTTGGTTGGTTTTGGCATAGCCCACACGGAAGGCACTGTCGATGTCGCGTGTTTCCCATGTTTCGTCCGGACAACCAATACATAGCACGTTATCGATCACAGTCTGTTTCGCTCGGGATTCATCTTCAAACGGCTTTTCTTCCAGTCCAAAAATCCGTACGGTGTTTTTTTTACTTTCGACTTCAAGTCTGTCAAGATCGTCTTCGAGTTGTTTTACATGATCGCATTTATTTTCATACAACCTATCTAGCTCATTAATATCCATTTGCAGAACATTTTTATCTTCGTCTAGAATTTTAAATTTAGTTTCTATTTCACTTAACCTGCAATTGAAATCTGATTGTTTAGTTTCAATACTTTTTACATTTTTCTTGATCATGTTCATATCGAGTCTAATTGACGTTACTTCATTAATGACCGTATCTAGGTTGTTTTTAACAACATCCATATCCTTTTTCATCGATGTAGTGTTGTTATAAATACTTTTCAGCATATCTTGGTCTTCTGTGCTCTTTTTACTAGACGTGGTAGGCCCAGGATTAAGTTCAATGTCCGAGGATAGCACTAGGATTCGTTCCGAAAAGCCAGAGTATTCGTTCTCTGTTGCAATGCTCGTTCCGGTTGAGGTACCAAATTGTGAGCTGTTTTGGCACTCACTGCCCACCATACATGCATAATATGTGTCGTGTATATAGAAAAGATTAACATCCAAGAGATTCTTATTTACTTCCAGAAGCGTGCGTGTGATTAACAAGATCGATCCTATTACAATACACGTAAGAAACAGACGAAAGTGAATGTCTGTCTGTGGCGTATCTGGAGTATAAACAGGGCTCCTATTCAATGTATGTGTTCTCATACCTCTGTCCCTGTGTAGACCGATACGTGATCTATAGAATGCTATATCCACACCCATTATATATGTTATATTGTTATATTGAATGTTCAATGTTCAATGTAGTGGAAATATTCCTATTTCAACAAATCGTGGTTATCGCACTTACAGTTTTCCGTAGATTTTATACGCGCTCCGCTGCTCTCATTATATAATATCCTCACACTTGTATCGGAGGGAACAATGGGAAAGGTTATATGCGATAAGTTCAAGCACGATTTATATAACTCAGCAAGGCTTGTGTTGATAATGTATTGATAAATTATTGATAAATTATGTCAATACCTGTTATTTATTCCAAATGTTACTAGTCCAGCGTTATAGAATATCCATTCACAAATCTGCCGATGTAAAACTTTTTAAGAACAATTGTCATTTGATATTATAATTTTCACATTTTTTGTCACAGTGTAAACAATGCGTCAACACGGTGCACCAGTACGTAGATAACGTATCTCCAAGGTCAAGGTCACACTTACAGGTCACTTCGGTGGCATTTCTCACTTACTGTGACATTTCTTGTTTTACATATTTCTGTGTTGTTTTGGTAAATTTTTACACAAATAGCTATGTTGAAACCCCGCCCCCACCTCACCCCGCTCCCCCACCTCCCCTGCTCCCCCCTCCCACTTCACTCATCCCTAGTACATACTTAAGCTGTTGTATATATCTATAATTTTGGTTTGGGATTTCTTATAGCATGATGCATCTTATTCATACTTCACCCATATTCCCTCCTCCTCGCCCTGCCCCTCCTCCTCCTCGCCCCGCCCCTGCCCCCACCCCCATGCTCTTTTTAGTCCCCACAGGTCCCGGGGGGGACTTTAGGTTTGCACCTTGTTCTTCTGTCCGTCCGTCTGGCCTTCTGTCCGTCCGTACGTCCATCCGTCCGTCCGTCCTTTCGAATGCTATAAGACTTTGAGATACCAAACTTGGTATGTGGATACATTTTGGGATAGCGGTGTGTCGCGTACCAAAATAAGGTCACTGTGACCTTGACCTTGACCTGTGTCCTCTGTCATAGAAAAAGCTCGGACCGTATTTTCAATACTATAAGACTTTGAGATACCAAACTTGGTATGTGAATACATCTTGGGATAGCGGTATGTCATGTACCAAAATAAGGTCATTGCAACCTTGACCTTGACCTGTGACCTGTCATAGAAAATGCTTGTCTGGACCGTGTTTTCAATACTATAACACTTAAGAGATACCAAACTTGGTATGTGGATTCATCTTCAGATAACGGTGTGTCGCGTACCAAAATAAGGTCATTGTCACCTTGAACTTGACCTGTGACCTCGGTCATAGGAAATGCTTGTCCAGACCGTATTTTCAATACTATAACACTTAGAGATACCAAACTTGGTATGTGGATACATCTTGGGATAGCGGTGCGTCACGTACCAAAATACTGTCACTGTGACCTTGACATGTGACCTCTGTCATAGAATATGCTTGTCTGGGCCATATTTTCAATACAATAACACTTAGAGGAATATGCTTGTCTGGGCCATATTTTCAATACAATAACACTTAGAGATACCAAACTTGGTATGTGGATACATCTTGAGATAGCGGTGTGTCGCAAACCAAATAAGGTCACTTTGACCTTGACCTGTGACCTCTGTCATAGAAAATGCTTGTCCAGACTGTATTTTCAATACTATAACACTTAGAGATACCAAACTTGGTATGTGAATACATCTTGGGATAACGGTCTGTCGCATATCAAAATAAAGTCACTATGACCTTGACTTGTGACCTCTATCATGGAAAATGCTTGTCCAGACCGTATTTTCAATACTAGAACACTTATAGATACCAAACTTGGTATGTGAATACATCTTGGGATAACGGTGTGTCGCATACTAAAATAAGGTCATTGTGACCTTGACCTTGAAATGTGACCTCTGACATAGAAAATGCTTCTTTGGGCTATATTTTCAATATTATAACACTTAGAGATACCAAACTTGGTATGTGGATACATCTTGGGATAGTGGTGGGTTGCGTACCGAAATAAGGTCACTGTGACCTTGACCTGTGAATTGACCGTATTTTTAGTACTATAACACTTAGAGATACCAAACTTGGTAATGGTGTGTCGCGTACCAAAATAAGGTCATTGTGACCTTGACCTGTGACCTCTGTCATGGAAAATGCTTGTCCGGATCGTATTTTCAATACTATAACACTTAGAGATACCAAACTTGGTATGTGAATACATCTTGGGATAACGGTGTCGCATATCAAAATAAAGTCACTATGACCTTGACCTGTGACCTCTATCATGGAAAATGCTTGTCCGGACCGTATTTTCAATACTATAACACTTAGAGATACCAAACTTGGTATGTGAATACATCTTGGGATAACGGTGTGTCGCATACCAAAATAAGGTCATTGTGACCTTGACCTTGACATGTGACCTCTGACATAGAAAATGCTTGTCTGGGCTATATTTTCAATACTATAACACTTAGAGATACCAAACTTGGTATGTGGATACATCTTGGGATAGTGGTGGGTTGCGTACCAAAATAAGGTCATTGTGACCTTGACCTGTGAATTGACCGTATTTTCAGTACTATAACACTTAGAGATACCAAACTTGGTAATGGTGTGTCGCGTACCAAAAGAAGGTCATTGTGACCTTGACTTGTGACCTCTGTCATAGAAAATGCTTGTTTGGACTGTATTTTCGATACTTTAACACTTAGAGATACCAAACCTGGTATGTGAATACATCTTGGGATAGCGGTGTGTCGCATACCAAAATAAGACACTGTGACCTTGACCTGTGACCTCTGTCATAGAAAATGCTTGTCCGGACCATATTTTCAATACTATAACACTTAGATATACCAAACTTGGTATGTGAATACATCCTGGGATAGCGGTGTGTCGCATATCAAAATTAGGTCATTGTGAACTTGACCTTGATCTTTGACCTCCATCATAGGAAATGCCTGGAAAATGCTTGTTTGGGACTATGGATTGCCCTGCAATTCTTGATGCTCTTGTTTTATTTTTTATTACAAATGTCTGTGTTGTTTTGGTCAATTCTTACACATATAGCTATGTTGCCCTCCCCACTCCCCCCATTGGTTTAATTGCTCCCCTCATATGGAGGACATGGGGAGGGGAATTGTTTTCATTTTATCTTCCATTATTTGGATATTAAAATTTTAATTTGAATGCAATCATTTACATATAAAACAATTTAGATTAAATTCAGTTACACAGATGAAATATCAATAAAAAAAAATGAAATGAGGCCACAATAAAAATTGCCAGATATCAGCTCCCTCCCTGAGTTGCCTTTCGACCACAAATTTCTTTAAAATGACAGCATTTTTGGATTAAAACAGATAAAAATAATAAAATTTCACATAATTTTATATCGGCCCGAGTTTCTATACAAGCCCCATCCCCCAACCCCACCCCACATTGTTTTAGCCTTGTTTTCTGACGGTATATCTAGCTATATAATTTATTATTCTCTGAAAAAATGAATAGTAGAGCTGCGCTGTTCTCCAACAGCTCTTGACTTTAACCTACTTGCTCCCTAAACAATAGGGTTTCTCCTCTCACTAATGGCAATATACATATGAAGATTTATGAGTTGAGGTTGTATGGTTTTAATATTATTGTGTGGAATGCCTATTTCCATATAAGGTCACTGTGACCTTTACCTTTGATATTCTTGCCCCAAAGCAATAGGGTTTTTCCTCTCACTAAGAGCAATGTACCTATAAATATTAATGAGATTAGGTCTGATGGTTTTGATGTTATTGTATGGAATACATATATTTACCTATAAGGTCACTGTGACATTTACATTTAACCTACTGCCCCCCAAAACAATAAGGATCTCCTTTCACAAAGGTCAATGTATTTATGAAGTTTTATGAGTTTAGGTCTAATACTTTTGATGTTACTATGCTATTGCCTATTCCATATAAGGTCACTTTGACAGTTACCTTTAACCTACTTGTCCCAAAACAATAGGGTTTCTCTTCTGACTAAGGCCAACGTACATATGAAGTTTTATGAGTGTAGGTGTAACGGTTTTGAGTTATGGTGTTGAATGGATATTTCCATATAAGGTCAGTGTTGTCTTTACCTTTAACCTAAGCCAGTAGGTTAAATGTAAAGGTCACAGTGACTTTATATGGAAATATCCATCCCACACCATAAGTCAAAACCGTTACACCTACACTCATATAAATCAAAACAATTAGGTTTCTCCTCTCACTAATGGTAATATACATATGAAGATTTATGAGTTGAGGTTGTATGGTTTTAATATTATTGTGTGGAATGCCTATTTCCATATAAGGTCACTGTGACCTTTACCTTTGATATTCTTGCCCCAAAGCAATAGGGTTTTTCCTTTCACTAAGAGCAATGTACCTATAAATATTAATGAGATTAGGTCTGATGGTTTTGACGTTATTGTATGGAATACATATATTTACATATAAGGTCACTGTGACATTTACATTTAACCTACTGCCCCCCCCCCCCCCCTCCCACCCACCCACCAACCCCACCAAAAAAAAAATTTAAAAAAATCTTCTCTCACCAAGATCAATGTATTTATGAAGTTTTATGAGTTTAGGTCCAACACTTTTGATGTTACTATGCTATTGCCTATTCCATATAAGGTCACTGTGACATTTACCTTTAACCTACTTGTCCCAAAACAATAGGGTTTCTCCTCTGACTAAGGCCAACGTAAATATGAAGTTTGATGAGTGTAGGTGTTAGGTTTTGAGTTAACGGATAGGGATCGACATTTCCATATAAAGTCAAGTGTTGCCTTTACCTTTAACCTAAGCTAGTAGGTTAAATAAAAGGTCACAGTGACTCTATATGGACATATCCACCCCACACCGTAACTCAAGACCGTTACACCTACACTCATATAAATCAAAACAATTAGGTTTTTCCTCTCACTAATGGCAATATACATATGTAGATTTATGAGTTTAGGTTGCATGGTTTTAATTTTATTGTGTGGAATGCCTATTTCCATATAAGGTCACTGTGACCTTTACCTTTGATGTTCTTGCCCCAAAGCAATAGGGTTTTTCCTCTCACTAAGAGCAATGTACCTACAAGAGACATAGGTGTTGCTTTTCCGGCGGCGGCGGCGTCAACATTCAAGTTTTGCGTTTAGGTCATTTTCTCACAAACTGTATGCACTAGACCTTTCAAACTTTGCTTATAGTTGTATCATGGGTGGTACATCGCAACGTGACAAAACAAATGTGGAAGTGACCTTGACCCTCCAAGCAAAGGGCAGATAACTTATTAATTTTTAGGTTCAACTTTTGCGTTTAGGTCACTTTTTCACAAACTGTATGCACTAGACCTTTCAAACTTTGCTTATAGTTGTATCTTGGGTGGTACCTGGCAACGTGACAAAGCAAATGTGGAAGTGACCTTGACCCTCCAAGCAAAGGGCAGATAACTTAATAATTTTTAGGTTCAACTTTTGCGTTTAGGTCACTTTTTCACAAACTGTATGCACTAGACCTTTACAACTTTGCTTTCAGCTGTATCTTGAGTGGTACATAGCAATGTGACAAGGCAAATGTGGAAGTGACCTTGACCTTCCAAGCAAAGGGCAGATAACCTTATAATTTTTACATTCAAATTTGGCGTTTATGTCACTTTTTCACAAACTGTATGCACTAAGACCTTTCAAACTTTGCTTATAGTTGTATCTTGAGTGGTACATTGCAACGTCACAAAGCAAATGTGGATGTGACCTTCACCGTCCAAGCAAAGGGCAGATAACTTAAATTGTTATAGTTCCATCACTTTCTCATGAACTATAATTCATAATAATGCACTAGATGTTTTAAACCTACCTTATAGCCTAATCTTCGGAAGAAAACATATTCTATTTTGACATAGTTGTGTCTTGGGTAGTGCATCTTTTTGGATGCATGGATTTCATCTATGACCTTGACCTACTTTTTGGAGCTGATGAATTTTAGCTCTACTGTCCAAGGGCCCTCATTTTTCATCCGATCTTTACCAAACTTTAACTGATTGTTAATATCAATGAAAGCTCGGACAAGTTCGAAACCAGCTAGACCAGTAACAGTGGAGTTATGGCCCTTGATTTAGTTAAAAATGCTATATTTTGCCTCGTTAATACGATATAGGGGTATCATTTTTCATCTGATCTTTACCAAACTTTACCAGATGGTTTGCCTTTTTTTTTTATTATTATTAGTGTTTTTTTTTTGTGTTTTTTTTGTTTTTTTTAGCCCCGTGTGGTTCTCGGGGGCTCCGTTTGGTCACGGGGCAAAGAATAGGGCCACTTAAGATCCCTTTGAAGGGATAGGCAGAGGGGTAGAATCACCCCAAATTATTTTCATTTTATCATTTTTTGTTCATGTTCATTATAGGTCTTCATCATGATCCCTGCATTGTTTCAGGTGCTATCTCGCTCGCATCAAAAGAGCAGTGGCAGAAAAACAATAACGTGGCTCCAGCGTAAATGGAGTTTCTACGATAGAATTTGCAGCAACTCTGCAGTTCAGGGTGAGACGGTTCTAGGCCCATTTTCCATATTTTATCTCTATGTACATGGAAGATGAGCCTGGCATGTTCATGCCTTTTAGGTGCCATATAACCTTTTCATGTGTTGGTGCGCCTTAAAACCCCAATTCATTTCATTGTTGTTGTTTTTTTAATATATATATATATATTTTTTTTTTTTTTTTTTTTATTATTATTTTTATTACTTTTATTATTATAATTTTTTTTTTTTTTTTTTTTTATTATTATTATTATTATTTTATTTTGTTTTGTTTGTTATTATGCCCTCGAAGGGTGGCATATAGTAATCGCACTGTCTGTCCGTTCGCGTGTACACTCGTGTCCGCTTCTGACAATAATGGATGGATTTTCAAATAACTTCGCACAATTGCTCACCACAACAGGGCAACGTGTCGCGAACAAAATCCAGGTCCGTGGCTCCAAGGTCAAGGTCACACTTAGAGATCAAAGGTCAAAATCCGTTCGTCTATACACTCGTGTCCGCTATATAACTCTGACAATAATGGATGGATTTTCAAATAACTTCGCACAATTGCTCACCACAACAGGGCAACGTGTCGCGAACAAAATCCAGGTCCGTGGCTCCAAGGTCGTCACACTTAGAGATCAAAGGTCAAAATCCGTTCGTCTATACACTCGTGTCCGCTTCATAACTCTGACAATAATGGATGGATTTTCAAATAACCGCACAATTTCAGAGAAACTTGGCAGGAAGCATCGATTAGATGTCTAGTTGTGCATATTGCACTTTTGTTCCAGTTCGCTGAGTTATGGCACTTTGACATTTTACTTTAAAATTCTTTGGCGGCGCTACTCCTCCTAAACGGCTTGTTGGATTTCTACAAAATTTGGTAGGAAGCCTCAGTATGATGTCAAGTTGTGCAAAGAGTGGAATATCAATAAAATCTTGGACAAGTTCGAAAACCAGTTAGATATTGTTAGTAACGACAGGTTATGGCCCTTGATTTGTTGAAAAATGCTATATTGTATTTTCCTTTGTTAAATCTGTAGTTACTTCAAAATTTATCTGATCTTTACCATATTTGTTTAGAATGTTAATATAACCCCCCACCCATTTGTATGAAATTTCATTCATAGAAGAAGTGGGACAAATTAAAAAATACCCATGCCAGACTAGACACAGCAGACTTGATGCCCATGATCTAAGGCCATCCTATCCCAGTTGTTT
The DNA here is from genome assembly GCA_037043455.1 of Cyrtodaria siliqua. NCBI lineage: Eukaryota > Metazoa > Mollusca > Bivalvia > Adapedonta > Hiatellidae > Cyrtodaria > Cyrtodaria siliqua. Next base: position 84,558 of record JAWPHD010002125.1, on the reverse strand, counting down.
TTGCAATGTTTTAAAAAAATAATGATGGGAATTTTATGTCGACAACCCTTGATATAAGGGCCGTTTTAGCAAGTAGAGCATCCACAGGCCCTCTTGGGCCTCTTGTTTTTAATAGAATGGCATTTTGTTTTTAAACAAATGCACTTAGATGTCATCTCAGCAAAAGCAAACGGCAATCTCCATTGTTTTTAGTTACTAAAATGTTTACAAACTTTCATTTAAGCACCATTGACGTTTTTATTTTTGCGTCCAGCCCCCATTAGGCGAGATATGTGATTCCACGGATTTCTTGTTATATAAGGTCACTGTGACCTTTCCCTTAAACCTACTTGTCCCAAGCCAAAAGGGTTTATGCTCTTACCAAGGGTAATATACCTATGGAGATGTATGAGCTTAAATCGTACAGTTTTTAGCTCTACTGGCCAAAGGCCAGCAGAGCTTTTGGGATGCTGAGTTGTCCGTCCGTCGTCCGTCGTCGTCGTTAACTTTTGGCTTGTTAAGACGATAGGGCCTTCATTTTTTATCCGATCTTTACCAAACTTTCACAGGTTGTTAATATCAATGACAGCTCGGATGAGTTCGAAAACCAGCCAGAACCGACAAGTAACGATGGAGTTATGGCCCTTGATTTAGTTAAAAATGCTATATTGCTATATTTTGCCTCGTTAAGACGATAGAGCCTTCATTTTACATCCTATCTTTACCAAACTTTACCACATTGTTAATATCAATGAAAGCTCGGACAAGTCGGAAAACCAGCCATATCGGACTAGTAACAGCGGAGTTATGGCCCTTGATTTAGTTAAAAATGCTATATTTTGCATTGTTAAGACGATAGGGGCTTAATTGTTCATCCGATCTTTACCAAATTTTATCAGATTGTTAATGTCGTTGAAAGCTCGAAAAAGTTCGAAAACCAGTCATATTGGACCAGTAACCGCGGAGTGATGGCCCTTGATTTAGTTAAAATATATTTTGCCTCGTTAAGACGATAGGGGCTTCATTGTTCATCCGGTCTTTACCAAACTTTATCAGATTGTTAATATCAATGAAAGCTCGGACAAGTTCGAAAACCATTCATATCAGACTAGTAACAGCGGAGTTATGGCCCTTGATTTAGTTCAAAATGCTATATTTTGCCTCGTTAAGACGATAGGGCCTTCATTTTTCATCCGATCTTTACCAAACTTTATCAGATTGTTAATGTCTATCAAAGCTTGGTCAAGTTTGAAAACCAGCCAGATCAAACCAATAACAGCAGAGTTATGGCCCTTGATTTTGTTAAAAATGCTATAGTTTGCCTCGTCATACAATAAGGCCTTCATTTTGCATCTGATCTTAGCCAAACTTTAACAGATTTTATGACTTTCTTTTTTTATATTATTATTATTTTTATTTGATTTATTTTTATTTATTAGCTCTACTGATCAGAGAGCTTATGCCGTGGTGCGGTGTCTGTCGTCCGTCGATCTGTCCGTCTGTCTGCCCGTCCGTAAACTTTTTTTGTAGCGACTACTCCTCTGAAACTACTGAATGGATTTTCATGAAACTTTACAGAAATGTTGCCCATGAAGTCTAGTTGATCCTAGCAAAAATTTATGTTGATGTGAAATCTAAGATGGCTGCCAAATCTAAAAATAGGTTTTTAAAAAACAAGTTTGTAGAGACTACTTCTTGAAAACTCTTAAGTGATATTGATATGGGACTTTTTCTAAAATGATCAGCATGACATGATATTGGTCTTTGTCGAAAATCGTTTTGATTCATCGTTAAACATGGCTGCCAGCGGCCATCTTTGTTTACATAAAGTTATATAATGAAAACTTGTAGCGACTACTCCTCTGAAACTACTTGACGGATTTTCATGAAACTTCACAGGAATGTTGCTCTTGATGTCTTATTGATCCTAGAAAAATTTCAGGTCGGCCGGAAATTCAAGATGGCCGCCCTGGCTAAAAATAAATTTTCAAAATACAAGTTTGTAGCGACTACTTCTTGAAAACTATAAGTGATATTGATATAGGACTTTTTCTAAAATGATCAGCATGACATGGTGTTAGTCCTTGTCAAAAATCGTTTTGATTCGACGTTAAACATGGCTGCCAGCGGCCATCTTTGTTTACATAGATTTATATAGTAAAAACTTGTAGCGACTACTCCTCTGAAACTACTTGGAGGATTTTCATGAAACTTCACAGGAATGTTGCTCTTGGTGTCTAATTGATCCTAGCAAAATTTCAAGTTGGCCGAAAATTCAAGATGGCCGCCACGGCTAAAAATAATTTTTCGAAAAACAAGTCTGTAGTCAAAATCAATCAGTAGAGCTTCAAGGTCATTGACCTCTCGTTTTGTTGTTGTTTTTTTAATATTTTTTTTTTTAGATTTTTTTTATTTTTTTTATTTTTTATATTTTTATTATTTTTAGATCTACTGATCAGAGATCAGCAGAGCTTATGCCGTGGTGCGGCGTCCGTCGTCCGTCTGTCCGTCTGTCCGTAAACTTTTATTTGTAGCGACTTCACAGCTGAAACTAATGGCTGGATATTCATGAAACTTTACAGAAATGTTGCCCATAAAGTCTAGTTGATCCTAGCAAAAATTCTTGTTGATGTGAAATCCAAGATGGCCGCCAAAGCTAAAAATAGAGTTTTAAAATACAAGTTTGTAGCGACTTCTTCTTGAAAACTATAAGTGATATTGATATGGGACTTTTTCTAAAATGATCAGCATGACATGATGTTGATCCTAGTCAAAAATCGTTTTGATTCAACGTTAAACATGGCTGCCGCGGCCATCTTTGTTTACATAGAGTTATATAGTAAAAACTTGTAGCGACTACTTCTCTGAAACTACTTGGCGGATTGTCATGAAACTTTACAGGAATGTTGCTCTTGATGTCTAATTAATCCTAGAAAAATTTCAGGTCGGCCGGAAATTCAAGATGGCCGTAACAGCTAAAAATAGATTTTTAAAAAATAAGTTTGTAGCGACTACTTCTTGAAAACTATAAGTGATATTGATATGGGACTTTTTCTAAAATGATCAGCATTACATGATGTTGATCCTAGTCAAAAATCGTTTTGATGCAACGTTAAACATGGCTGCCAGCGGCCATCTTTGTTTACATAGAGTTATATAGTAAAAACTTGTAGCGACTACTCCTCTGAAACTGCTTGGCGGATTGTCATGAAACTTTACAGGAATGTTGCTCTTGATGTCTAATTGATCCTATCAAAATTTCAGGTCGGCCGGAAATTCAAGATGGCCGTCACAGCTAAAAATAGATTTTTAAAAAATAAGTTTGTAGCGACTACTTCTTGAAAACTAAGTGATATTGATATGGGACTTTTTCTAAAATGATCAGCATGACATGATGTAGATCCTTGTGGAAAATTATTTTGATTCGACGTTAAACATGGCTGCCAGTGGCCATCTTTGGTTACATAGAGTTATATTGTAAAAACTTGTAGCGACTACTCCTCTGAAACTACTTGACGGATGTTCATGAAACTTCACAGGAATGTTGCTCTTGATGTCTAGTTGATCCTAGAAAAATTTCAGGTCGGCCGGAAATTCAAGATGGCCGCCACAGCTAAAAGTAGATTTAAAATAAATAAGTTTGTAGCGACTACTTCTTCAAAACAATAAGAGATATTGATATGGGACTTTTTCTAAAATGATCAGTATGACATGATGTTGGTCCTTGTCGAAAATCGTTTTGATTTGACCTTAAACATGGCTGCTTTGTTTACATAGAGTTATATAATGAAAACTTGTAGCGACTACTTCTTTGAAACTGCCTGACGGATTTTCATGAAACTTCACAGGAATGTTGCTCTTAATGTCTTATGGATCTTAGCAAAATTTCAGGTCGGCCGGAAATTCAAGATGGCCGCCACGGTTAAAAATAGATTTTCAAAAAACAAGTCTGTAGCGACTACTTCCTGAAATCAAAATCAATCAGTAGAGCTTCAAGGTCATTGACCTCTTGTTTTAACATATATCTGTGTTGTTTTGGTAATTTCTTACACATAGCTTCTTACACATATATGTTGCCCCCTTCCACCCCACTCCCACACACCACACACTACCCCCACCCCCACCTCCCCCCATCCCCAACCAATACACAATCGAAACTCGTTTTTAGCTCGACTGATCAGAGATCAGCAGAGCTTATGCCGTGGTGCGGCGTCCGTCGTCCGTCTGTCCGTCCGTCCGTCCGTCTGTCCGTAAACTTTTATTTGTAGCGACAACTCCTCAGAAACTACTGAATGGATATTCATAAAACTTTACAGAAATGTTGCCCATAAAGTCTAGTTGATCCTAGCAAAAATTCATGTTGATGTGAAATCCAAGATGGCCGCCAAAGCTAAAAATAGATTTTTAGCTCTACTGATCAGAGATCAGCAGAGCTTATGCCGTGGTGCGGCGTCCGTCGTCCGTCCGTCCGTCTGTCCGTCCGTCTGTCCGTTAACTTTTATTTGTAGTGACTACTCCTCTGAAACTACTGGATGGATATTCATAAAACTTTACAGAAATGTTGCCCATGAAGTCTAGTTGATCCTAGCAAAAATTCATGTTGATGTGAAATCCAAGATGGCCGCCAAAGCTAAAAATAGATTTTTTAAATTCAAGTTTGTAGCGACTACTTCTTGAAAACTATAAGTGATATTGATATGGGACTTTTTCTAAAATGATCAGCATGACATGATGTTGGTCCTTGTCGAAAATCGTTTTGATTTGACGTTAAACATGGCTGCCAGAGGCCATCTTTGTTTACATAGAGTTATATAATAAAAACTTGTAGCGACTACTCCTCTGAAACTACTTGACGGATTTTCATGAAACTTCACAGGAATGTTGCTCTTGATGTCTAAATGATCCTAGCAAAATTTCAGGTCAGCAGGAAATTCAAGATGGCCGCCACGGCTAAAAATAGATTTTTTAAATTCAAGTTTGTAGCGACTACTTCTTGAAAACTATAAGTGATATTGATATGGGACTTTTTCTAAAATGATCAGCATGACATGATGTTGGTCCTTGTCGAAAATCGTTTTGATTTGACGTTAAACATGGCTGCCAGCGGCCGTCTTTGTTTACATAGAGTTATATAATGAAAACTTGTAGCGACTACTCCTCTGAAACTACTTGACGGATTTTCATGAAACTTCACAGAAATGTTGCTCTTGATGTCTAATTGATCCTAGCAAAATTTTAGGTCGGCCGGAAATTCAAGATGGCCGCCATGGCTAAAAATAGATTTTCAAAATACAAGTTTGTAGCGACTACTTCTTGAAAACTATAAGTGATATTGATATGGGACTTTTTCTAAAGACATGATGTTGGTCCTTGTCGAAAATCGTTTTGATTCGACGTTAAACATGGCTGCCAGCGGCCATCTTTGTTTACATAGAGTTATATAATGAAAACTTGTAGCGACTACTCCTCTGAAACTACTTGACGGATGTTCATGAAACTTCACACGAATGTTGCTCTTGATGTCTAATTGATCCTAGCAAAATTTCAGGTCGGCCGGAAATTTAAGATGGCCGCCACGGCTAAAAATAGATTTTTAAAAAATAAGTTTGTAGCGACTACTTCTTGAAAACTATAAGAGATATTGATATGGGACTTTTTCTAAAATGATCAGCATGACATGATGGTTATCCGAGTTGAACATTATTCTGATTCGACGTTAAACATGGCTGCCAGTGGCCATCTTTGTTTACATAGAGTTATATAATGAAAACTTGTAGCGACTACTCCTCTGAAAGTACTTGACAGATTTTCATAAAACTTCACAGAAATGTTGCTCTTGATGTCTAATTGATCCTAGCAAAATTTCAGGTCGGCCGGAAATTCAAGATGGCCGCCACGGCTAAAAATAGATTTTCAAAAATCAAGTTTGTTGTCACTACTTCCTGAAATCAAAATCAATCAGTAGAGCTTCAAGGTCATTGACCTCTTGTTTTAAAAAAAGTTTGTAGCGACTACTTCTTGAAAACTATAAGTGATATTGATATGGGACTTTTTCTAAAATGATCAGCATGACATGATGTTGATCCTTGTCAAAAATCGTTTTAATTCAACGTTAAACATGGCTGCCAGCGGCCATCTTTGTTTACATAGAGTTATATAGTAAAAACTTGTAGCGACTACTCCTCTGAAACTACTTGGCAGATTGTCATGAAACTTTACAGGAATGTTGCTCTTGATGTCTTATTGATCCTAGCAAGATTTCAGATCAGCCGGAAATTCAAGATGGCCACCACAGCTAAAAATAGATTTAAAATAAATAAGTTTGTAGCGACTACTTCTTCAAACTATAAGAGATATTGATATGGGACTTTTTCTAAAATGATCAGTATGACATGATGTTGGTCCTTGTTGAAAATCGTTTTGATTTGACGTTAAACATGGCTGCTGCGGCCATCTTTGTTTACATAGAGTTATATAATGAAAACTTGTAGCGACTACTCCTCTGAAACTACTTGACGGATTTTCATGAAACTTCACAGGAATGTTGCTCTTAATGTCTAATTGATCCTAGCAAAATTTCAGGTCGGCCGGAAATTCAAGATGGCCACCACGGTTAAAAATTGATTTTCCAAAAACAAGTCTGTAGCGACTACTTCCTGAAATCAAAATCAATCAGTAGAGCTTCAAGGTCATTGACCTCTTGTTTTATTTATTTTCTTTTTACATATTTCTGTCTTTTTTTTATTTTGTTTTACCATATTTCTGTGTTGTTTTTGTCAATTCTTACATAGCTTCTTACACATATATGTTGCCCTCCCCACCCCACGCCTCTACCCCATCCCCACTCAAACTCGATTTTTTAATTATTTTTAGAGCTTATGCCGTGGTGCGGCGTCCGTCGTCCGTCCGTCTGTCCGTTAACTTTTATTTGTAGCGACTACTCCTCTGAAACTACTAGATGGATATTCATAAAACTTTACAGAAATGTTGCCCATGAAGTCTCGTTGATCCTAGCAAAAATTCATGTTGATGTGAAATCCAAGATGGCCGCCAAAGCTAAAAATAGATTTTTTAAATTCAAGTTTGTAGCGACTACTTCTTGAAAACTATGACTGATATTGATATGGGACTTTTTCTAAAATGATCAGCATGACATGATGTTGATCCTTGTCGAAATTTATTTCGATGCGACTTTAAACATGGCCGCTAGCAGCCATCTTTGTTTACATAGATTTATATAGTAAAAACTTGTAGCGACTACTCCTCTGAAACTACTGGATGGATATTCATGAAACTTTACAGAAATGTTGCCCATGAAGTCTAGTTGATCCTAGCAAAAATTCATGTTGATGCACAATCCACGATGGCCGCCAAAGCTAAAAATAGATTTTTAAAATACAAGTTTGTAGCGACTACTCCTTGAAAACTATAAGTGATATTGATATGGGACTTTTTCTAAAATGATCAGCATGACATGATGTTGGTCCTTGTCAATAATCGTTTTGATTCGACGTTAAACATGGCTGCCAGTGGCCATCTTTGTTTACATAGAGTTATATAGTAAAAACTTGTAGCGACTACTCCTCTGAAACTACTTGACGGATGTCCATGAAACTTCACAGGAATGTTGCTCTTGATGTCTAGTTGATCCTAGAAAAATTTCAGGCTGGCCGGAAATTTAAGATGGCCGCCACAGCTAAAAATAGATTTAAAATAAATAAATTTGTAGCGACTACTTCTTGAAAACTGTAAGTGATATTGATATGGGACGTTTTCTAAAATGATCAGCATGACATGATGTTGATCCTTGTCGAAATTTATTTCGATGCGACTTTAAACATGGCCGCTAGCGGCCATCTTTGTTTACATAGATTTATATAGTAAAAACTTGTAGCGACTACCCCTCTGAAACTACTGAATGGATTTTCATGAAACTTCACAGAAATGTTGCCCATGAAGTCTAGTTGATCCTAGCAAAAATTCATGTAGATGTGAAATCCAAGATGGCCGCCAAATCTAAAAATAGGTTTTTAAAAAACAAGTTTGTAGTTAAACATGGCTGCCAGCGGCCATCTTTGTTTACATAGCGTTATATAATGAAAACTTGTAGCGACTACTCCTCTGAAACTACTTGACGGATTTTCATGAAACTTCACAGGAATGTTGCTCTTGATGTCTAATTGATCCTAGCAAAATTTCAGGTCGGCCGGAAATTATAGATGGCCGCCACGGCTAAAAATAGATTTTTAAAAAATAAGTTTGTAGCGACTACTTCTTGAAAACTATAAGAGATATTGATATGGGACTTTTTCTAAAATGATCAGGATGACATGATGTTGGTCCTTGTTGAAAATCGTTTTGATTCGACGTTAAACATGGCTGCCAGCAGACATCTTTGTTTACATAGAGTTATATAATGAAAACTTGTAGCGACTACTCCTCTGAAACTACTTGACGGATTTTCATGAAACTTCACAGGAATGTTGCTCTTGATGTCAAATTGATCCTAGCAAAATTTCAGGTCGGCCGGAAATTCAAGATGGCCGCCACGGCTAAAAATAGATTTTTAAAAAATAAGTTTGTAGCGACTACTTCTTGAAAACTATAAGAGATATTGATATGGGACTTTTTCTAAAATGATCAGCATGACATGATGGTTATCCGAGTCGAACATTATTTTGATTCGACGTTAAACATGGCTGCCAGTGGCCATCTTTGTTTAATTAGAGTTATATATTGAAAACTTGTAGCGACTACTCGTCTGAAACTACTTGACGGATTTTCATGAAACTTCAAAGGAATGTTGCTCTTGATGTCTAATTGATCCTAGCAAAATTTCAGATCGGCCAGAAATTCAAGATGGCCGCCACAGCTAAAAATAGATTTAAAAAAAATAAGTTTGTAGCGACTACTTCTTGAAAACTATAAGTGATATTGATATGGGACTTTTTCTAAAATTATCAGCATGACATGATGGTTATCCGAGTCGAACATTATTTTGATTCAATGTTAAACATGGCTGTCAGCGGCCATCTTTGTTTACATAGAGTTTTATAATGAAAACTTGTAGCGACTACTCCTCTGAAACTACTTGACGGATTTTCATGAAACTTCACAGGAATGTTGCTCTTGATGTCTAATTGATCCTAGCAAAATTTCAGGTCGGCCGGAAATTCAAGATGGCCGCCACTGCTAAAAATAGATTTTCAAAAAACAAGTTTGTAGCGACTTCTTCCTGAAAACAAAATCAATCAGTAGAGCTTCAAGGTCATTGACCTCTTGTTTTTACATATTTTTGTGTTGTTTTGGTGAATTCTTACATAGCTTCTTACACAAATATGTTGCCCTCACCACCCCCACTCCCCCCACCATCCACCCCAGCCTCTCTCCCACCCCCATCCCGCACCCAACTCAAAACTCGATTTTTTATTTTATTTTTTTTACATATTTCTGTGTAGTTTTGGTCAGTTCTTACACATAGTTATGTTGTGCTCCCACCCCACCCCACATTGTTGTAGCCTTGTTTTCTGATGGTATATACTAGCTATACATATATTATTCTCTGAAAAATCGAATAGTCTAGCTGCGCTGTTCTCCGACAGCTCTTGTCTTATTATGTAGATAAAGAGGCACCCATTACATTTTGACTTAAATATACCAGTTTTGAATTATATCTTTCCTCTTGTTTCTATTTCGTAGGGAAAGATATAATCGACAGACAGGTATCTAGAAGATACTTGACTCAAATAAGTCAATAATACGTTACCAATTAGAATCATCGAAGAATGGTATTTTTGTTTGATTGATTAACATTTAATCTTATTATTTACCTTATCATATGAGTGATGTATTTTAGATATAAAGAAAGATACAAATATCGGAAGGTAAAGCAGCATTCAAGGACGACAGTCAACCACAAAACACAAAAACAAACACGCAAACAGAAACGAGAAGGCAAAAGTAATAAAAAATGCAAACGACATCACAAACACAAAAAAATTGAAGTACACATATTCACACTGTCCACTATGATCGAGAAAATGTTTAATGATTATGTATTTTATTGATTTGCTCAAGGGTCTTCTTAGACTTATTGCAATATTGTTATATGTATGGAGGGTGGCCTCGAACCTCCATAGACCTATGACGAGGCAAATAAAGTTTCTTCTTTTTCTTCTTCTTCTATGTTCGTGTATATAGAAAAAAAATGGACGAACACACAAAAACAAAATATCTTTAAAAAAAGAATTGCAAGAATATCATGTATTTGTAATATAAGACATTTTTAAACGATTTTGATAATTAAACTCAAACTCACAAATTGCATACGTAAATGCCATTGTAGTCTTTCTTTTATTAAACTATTGCAAACAAAAAATATGCCAATTAACAGAACCGAGAGAAGTGATATTTCAGTTTTGGGTTGAGAAAAATGCAATTAAGAAGTAAATGTAGTTTTAAAGAAAACTCAGCCTGGAAAATAATATCGTCTCAAAGCTACAGAAAGAGACAGTCATGATATTAACATCTTTAACAGAATACTACGTTTTCATCTGCCGAATGTTGACGCATGTTAACGTTCCGAATCTGGTATGCATGCTACAACTAACTCCCCTGCATTCACACCATGTTGCAATACAGGAAAGTATATGCTTTCTGCAAGTAGTTTCGCAAGATACTTTGATAACATTCTGAAACTAGAAATTGTTATTGTCCATGGGACAAAAACGTATGGCTCCCCCACTCGCCCAAACAGGCATAATTGACAACTCTAGGTCCAACCGTTCTCTATTGAACCGAGATCGTATCCCTGTAACTGTATCTACTATCTGTATCAGTAAGGCCACATAAAAAAATATGTGTGGTTCAGGTAACTTGACCGACTCTATTTTTTTAAGGGGCCGACCCTAAAACTTTTTATGCAAAAATTTAAAAAAAAAAAAAAAATTAAAAAAAAAATATTTTTTTTTAAAAAGAAATAAAAAAAAAATTATTAAACAAAAAAAAATCAATAGGTGTCATCTACTGGTCACGACCAACCATCCTTCCAAGATTGAGGACCCTAGGTCCAACCGTTCTCTAGTTATTGATCGGACATCGTTTTGATAGTGAAGGTCAGCGCGACCTTTACCTTTGACCTAGTGACCCAAAATCAATAGGGGTCATTTACTGGTCACGACCAACCATCCTTCCAAGATTGAGGACCCTAGGTCCAACCGTTCTCTAGTTATTGATCGGACATCGTTTTGATAGTGAAGGTCAGCGCGACCTTTACCTTTGACCTAGTGACCCAAAATCAATAGGGGTCATTTACTGGTCACGACCAACCATCCTTCCAAGATTGAGGACCCTAGGTCCAACCATTCTCTAGTTATTGATCGGACATCGTTTTGATAGTGAAGGTCAGCGTGACCTTGACCTTTGACCTAGTGACCCCAAAATCAATAGGGGTCATCTACTGGTCACGACCAACCATCCTTCCAAGATTGAGGACCCTAGGTCCAACCATTCTCTAGTTATTGATCGGACATCGTTTTGACAGTGAAGGTCACCGTGACTTTGACCTTTGACCTAGTGACCCCAAAATCAATAGGGGTCATCTACTGGTCACGACCAACCATCCTTCCAAGATTGAGGACTCTAGATCCAACCATTCTCTAGTTATTGATCGGACATCGTTTTGATAGTCAATGTCACCGCAACCTTGACCTTTGACCTAGTGACCCCAAAATCAATAGGGGTCATCTACTTGTCATGACCAACCATCCTTCCAAGTTTGAGGACCCTAAGTCCAACCATTCTCTAGTTATTGATCGGACATCGTTTTGATAGTCAATGTCACCACAACCTTGACCTTTGACCTAGTGACCCAAAAATCAATTGGGGTCATATACTTGTCATGACCAACCATCCTTCCAAGTTTGAGGACCTTAAGTCCAACCATTCTCTAGTTATTGATCGGACATCGTTTTGATAGTGAAGGTCACCGTGACCTTGACCTTTGACCCCAAAATCAATAGGGGTCATCTACTGGTCACGACCAACCATCCTTCCAAGATTGAGGACTCTAGGTCTAACCATTCTCTAGTTATTGATCGGACATCGTTTTGATAGTCAATGTCACCGCAACCTTGACCTTTGACCTAGTGACCCTAAAATCAATAGGGGTCATCTACTTGTCATGACCAACCATCCTTCCAAGTTTGAGGACCCTAAGTCCAACCATTCTCTAGTTATTGATCGGACATCGTTTTGATAGTCAATGTCACCTCAACCTTGACCTTTGACCTAGTGACCCCAAAATCAATAGGGGTCATCTACTTGTCATGACCAACTATCCTTTCAAGTTTGAGGACCCTAGGTCCAACCATTCTCTAGTTATTGATCGGACATCGTTTTGATAGTCAATGTCACCGCAACCTTGACCTTTGACCTAGTGACCCCTAAATCAATAGGGGTCATCTACTTGTCATGACCAACCACCCTTCCAAGTTTGAGGACCCTAGGTCCAACCATTCTCTAGTTATTGATCGGACATCGTTTGTGACACAGACAGACACGCAGAGAAACAGACAGACAGCACTTTGTGTGGGGGAGCCATAATTATAAAGGAACAGATGGGCATCTGTTATAACAGGCCTTATAACAAAGTTCAAGGTGTACCATCCCTATTCTAAAGCTATGTCAGACTTTCCGAGGTCCTTGTTTGCACGTGGTGGTATGCACGCAAATGTTGTACTGCTGCTGTTGCATATGTATGGGAAATACTGCTCCTCAAGAGCTGACCAGTTGAATTCACAACGCTATAGGATGGACATACAACAAGCCGTTGTAATGAGACACTAGATTATTATTAACTGATATCTACTTGATAATTATTACAGTGTCTCATTACAACAGCTTGTTGCATGCCCATTCTACTGAGTGGTGGATTGGATTGGAAAATCTCACATTCAGATTTTACTATAGACCGTGTGTCCATTTAGACAACCTGCTGTTTAAAATAATATTTAACTACCGTCTTTCAAAACATGTCTGTCAGGATGCTCTGTCCTATTGACGTAGCGGTATCTAGATTATGCTTTTATTTCAGCAGTCATATACTCAAACTACTTTGTAAATCAGTTGTTTTCATTTAAGAACGATTTTCCTACTCCCAAGAACTGAAGCAAAGACTGCTGTGCTAGTCTTTCAAACCTCCTTGCAACATTGCCTTTGTATCTAACCTGTGTTAACTTGCATCACGTGTAACACTCGTTAGCTGCTGAATATTTAAGGACTATTTATCTGCCATCTTTATATAAACACAAACTCCAAAATGGATGGGATATGGTCAAGTGAAATTTTCAACCAAATGCATACTTTAGGCATGAGCAATGTCAACCATAATGTACATGACAGTACTTCAATATTATTTACGCGAACATAATATCAGAAATAATACGTATATGGCTGAAATATTGCCAAACAAAACCAATTGATCATTATCATGTCTATATTTGGTTCAAACCAAATAATAAATCTAATAAACTGTTCATCCGAACGTTTCACCTTACCACGTTTCAGTTTACAATGTAAGTGCACGAAAAAAATAGAGCTGATAATCACAGGCTTTTGCATATGTTAAATAAATAACGAGAAGGGTGTTCCACGGAACACTTTTGTAGATTGTCACGTGCTTATTTAACGTTATGAGCTAGGTCAGGTTGCAGGTAAAGGTTTAATGGAAAGGGGCATAACTTTGCCGGAATAAAAAACAAAGTTATTAGACATGTGTAACGACTTTCCTTGGGGTGAGATGAAGATATTGATGAAGTTTCATGAACATAGGTGAAATATTTTTGAAGTTATGACCAAGTTCAGGTTGCAGGTTAAAGCGTGACGGACAGACGGACGATGAATGAAGACAGACTACGGACAAAGCGATCTCTACCTGTCTGCCATGCTACGAAGATGACACAAAGACAAATAAAATGGAACTTTGAATTGTAACATTTCTGTGAATCATTTTTTAATCTTAGCTTAATTTTTCTAATTAAAATCTTAAAAGTGTACTTTATTTTCTCCCTTTATAGCAACATATTTATTACAGAGAGGTTAGACGTTTATATTATTTCGTATTGTTTCGTATATGCAGAATCTAAAAAGCTATATTTACATGTAATTTGCCTAAAAAGTATAAATGTATTCTAATTTGTTTGGTTATCTTTACCTTCTTTCGATAGAATATGCGTTTAATGATTAAAATGGTTGAATGTTTGCTTCCATATGTTTTTATACGTTTTTAAGGGTTGAACTAATGAACTGTTATATGTTTACATGACTTACGTAACCTTTTTGAACGCAATCAAATACACAAAAACAAATTTGGTGGAGTTAATCATTGCCATACATCTATTTTTATATCAATTTAGAACATTTTCTTAACAATTACCTCCCTTTATAAAACAATAGTTTTACACACTTAAGCTACCAAACTAAAAATACTATCCTGGCTTGAAAGAAGCGTAAGACGTTGACCTTTCCGAAAATGCATATTAGAATTTGCCAGCTTGAGTGGTACAAATATGTCAACATTTGGGTAGCAGTACACGGCCTATTAAGGCCAATGTACCTATGAAGTTTTATGAGTGTAGATGTTATTGTTTCGAGTTACGGTGCGGGATGGTATTTCCATATAAGGTCAGTGTTGCCTTTACCTTTAACCTAGGCCAGTAGGTTAAACGCAAAGGTCACAATGACCTTATATGAAAATAGGCATTCTGCACCGTAAATCAAAACAGTAACACCTAAACTCATATAAATCAAGAACAATTAAATTTCTCCTCTCATCAAGGGCAATGTACTTATGAAGTTTTATGAAGGTTTCTCCTCTCATCAAGGGCAATGTATTGATGAAGTTTTATGGGTTAAGGTGTTTCTGTTTTGATGCTTTTGGGCGGAATGCTTATTTCCATATAAGATCACTGTGACCTTTCCCTTTAACCTACTTGTCCCAAACCAATAGGATTGATCCTCTTACACTTTTGATGTTACTGTGCTATTGCCTATTCCATATATGGTCGCTGTGACAGTTACCTTTAACCTAAATAGGGTTTCTCCTCTGACTAAGGCCCATGTACATATGAAGTTTATGAGTGTAGGTGTTACGGTTTTGAGTTATGGTGAGGGATGGATATTTCCATATAAGGTCAGTGTTGCCTTTACCTTTAACCTAAGCCAGTAGGTTAAATGTAAAGGTCACAGTGACCTTATATGGAAATAGGTACCGTAACTCAAAACCATAACACCTACACTCATATAAATCAAAACAATTAGGTTTCTCCTCATCAAGCTCAATGTACTTATGAAGTTTTATGAAGGTTTCTTTTCTCATAAAGGGTAATGTATTTATGACGTTTTATGAGATAAGGTCTTACTGTTTTGATGCTATTGAGCGGAATGCTTATTTCCATATATTGGTCACTGACCTTTCCCTTTAACCTATTGTCCCAAACCAATAGGGTTCATCCTCTTACTGTTATTATGCAGAATGCATAATTCCATATAAGGTCACTGTCACCTTTATCTTTAACCTACTTGCTCCCAAAACAATAGGGTTTCTCCACTCACTAATGGCAATATACATATGAAGATTTAAGAGTTCAGGCTGTATGGATTTGATTTTATTGTGTGGTATTCCTATTTCCCTATAAGGTCACTGTGACCTTTACCTTTGATGTTCTTGCCCCGAAACAATAGGGGTTTTCTTCTCACTAAGAGCATGTACCTATAAATATTCATCAGATTAGGTCTCATGGTTTTGATGTTATTGTGCGGAATACTTATATTTACCTATAAGGTCACTGTGACATTTACATTTAACCTACTACCACCCAAAACAATAAGGTTCTCCTCTCACCAAGGTCAATGTATTTATGAAGTTTTATGAGTTTTGGTCTAACACTTTTGATGTTACTATGCTATTGCCTATTCCATATAAGGTAACTATGACAGTAACCTTAACCTAAATAGGGTTTCTCCTCTGACTAAGGCCAATGTACATATGAAGTTTATGAGTGTAGGTGTTACGGTTTTGAGTTACGGTGTGGGATGGATATTTCCATATAAGGTCAGTGTTGCCTTTACCTTTAACCTAAGCCAGTTGATTAAATGTAAAGGTCACAGTGACCTTATATGGAAATAGGTATTCTGCACCGTAACTCAAAAACCGTAACACCTACACTCATATAAATCAGAACAATTAGGTTTCTCCTCTCATCAGGGCTCGTCCGTCGGATGGGGACGTAAACCGGGCGGTCCCGTGTATCGGTCTATCAACCGAGCACGTTAAAGAACCATAGGAATCTATTCGATAATAAGAGTAGGGCAGG
This sequence comes from Cyrtodaria siliqua, assembly GCA_037043455.1. NCBI lineage: Eukaryota > Metazoa > Mollusca > Bivalvia > Adapedonta > Hiatellidae > Cyrtodaria > Cyrtodaria siliqua. The sequence goes on along the minus strand of JAWPHD010002125.1, from coordinate 68,206 downwards.
TTCCCGGATTCCTATGTATCCTTCCCCTCTCTCTGTGGCGGCTCTAAATAACCTGTACTGTGTTGATGAGCCGTTAAACAACATTCAATTCAATTCATCAAGGTCAATGTAATTATGAAGTTTTATGAAGGTTTCTTCTCTCATAAAGGGCAATGTATTTATGACGTTTTATGAGTTTATTTCCATATAAGGTTCACTGTGACCTTTCCCTTTAACCTACTTTTCCCAAGCCAATAGGGTTTATCCCCTTACTAAGCGCAATATACCTATGAAGATGTATGAGGTTAGATTTTTACAGTTTTTATGTGATGGTGTGGAATTCACATATTCCCATGTAAGGTAACTGTGACGTTCATCTTTAACCTACTTGCCCCTTAAACATTAAGGTTTCTCCTATCATTAAGGGTTATTTACCTATATTTTTTATGAGTTTAGGTCGTATGGTTTTGATGTATGATATAAGGTCACTGTCACCTTTATCTTTAACCTACTTGCTCCAAAAACAATAGAGTTTCTCCTCTCATTAATGGCAATATACATATGAAGATTTATGGGTTTAGGTTGTATGGTTTTGATTTTATTTTGTGGAATTCCTATTTCCATATAAGGGCACTGTGACCTTTACCTTTGATGTTCTTGCCCCAAATCAATAGGGTTTTTCTTCTCACTAAGAGCATGTACCTATAAATATTCATGATATTAGGTCTCATGGTTTTGATGTTATTGTGCGGAATACTTATATTTACCTATAAGGTCACTGTGACATTTACATTTAACCTATTACCACCCAAAACAATAAGGTTCTCCTCTCACCAAGGTCAATGTATTTATGATTTTTTTGGAGTTTAGGTCTAACACTTTTGATGTTACTATGCTATTGCCTATTCCATATAAGGTCACTTTGACAGTAACCTTAACCTAAATAGGGTTTCTCCTCTGACTAAGGCCAATGTACATATGAAGTTTATGAGTGTAGGTGTTACGGTTTTGAGTTACGGTGTGGGATGGATATTTCCATATAAGGTCAGTGTTGCCTTTACCTTTAACCTAAGCCAGTTGATTAAATGTAAAGGTCACAGTGACCTTATATGGAAATAGGTATTCTGCACCGTAACTCAAAACCGTAACACCTACACTCATATAAATCAGAACAATTAGGTTTCTCCTCTCATCAAGGCTCGTCCGTCGGATGGGGACGTAAACCGGGCGGTCCCGTGTATCGGTCTATCAACCGAGCACGTTAAAGAACCATAGGAATCTATTCGATAATAAGAGTAGGGCAGGTTCCCGGATTCCTATGTATCCTTCCCCTCTCTCTGTGGCGGCTCTAAATAACCTGTACTGTGTTGATGAGCCGTTAAACAACATTCAATTCAATTCATCAAGTTTAATGTAATTATGAAGTTTTATGAAGGTTTCTTCTCTCATAAAGGGCAATGTATTTATGACGTTTTATGAGTTTATTTCCATATAAGGTTCACTGTGACCTTTCCCTTTAACCTACTTTTCCCAAGCCAATAGGGTTTATCCCCTTACTAAGGGCAATATACCTATGAAGATGTATGAGGTTAGATCTTAGTTTTTATGTGATGGTATGGAATTCATATATTCCCATGTAAGGACACTGCGACGTTCACCTTTAACCTACTTGCCCCAAAACATTAGGGTTTCTTTCTCCTATTACTAAGGCTTATTTACCTATAATTTTTAGCTCTACTGGCCGAAGGCCAGCAGAGCTTATAGGATGGCGAGTTGTCCGTCGTCCGTCGTCCGTCCGTCGTCCGTTGTTAACTTTTGTCTTGTGACAACTCTCGGGCCTTTATTTTTCATCCGATCTTTACCAAACTTTAACAGGTTGTTAATATCAATGAAAGCTCGGACAAGTTCGAAAACCAGTCAGATTGGAATAATTTCACCGGAGTTATGGCCCTTGTTTTGCTGAAAAATGCCATATTAAGCCTTGTGAACACTCTAGCACCTTCATTTATTATTTGATCTTTACCAAACTTGCACAGATTGTTAATATCAATGAAAGCTTGGACAAGTTCGAAAATCAGCCAAATCAGATCAATAACACCGGAGTTATGGCCCTTGTTTTTTCTGAAAATTGCTATTTTCTGCCTTGTGAACTCTCTAGCACCTTCATTTATTAGCTCTACTGGCCGAAGGCCAGCAGAGCTTATGGGATGCCGAGTTGTCCGTCGTCCGTCCGTCCGTCGTCCGTCCGTCGTCCGTCCGTTGTTAACTTTTGTCTCGTTAAGACAATAGGGCCTTCATTTTTCATCCGATCTTTACCAAACTTTAACAGGTTGTTAATATCAATGAAAGCTCGGATGAGTTCGAAAACCAGCCAGATCGGACTAGTAACAGCGGAGTTATGGCCCTTGATTTAGGTAAAAATGCTATATTGCTAAATTGTGCCTCGTTAAGACGATAGGGCATTCATTTTTCATCCTATCTTTACCAAACTCTACCAGATTGTTAATATCAATGAAAGCTCGGACAAGTTCGAAAACCAGCCAGATTGGACCAGTAACAGCGGAGTTATGGTCCTTGATTTAGTTAAAAATGCTATATTGCTATATTTTGCCTCGTTAAGACAATATGGCCTTCGTTTTTCATCCTATCTTTACCAAACTTTACCACATTGTTAATATCAATGAAAGGTCGGATAAGTTCGAAAACCAGCCATATCGGACTAGTAACAGCGGAATTGTGTCTCTTGATTTAGTTAAAAATGCTATATTTTGCATCGTTAAGACGATAGGGGCTTCATTGTTCATCCGATCTTAACCAATCTTTATCAGATTGTTAATGTCGTTGAAAGCTCGAACAAGAAAAACAGCCATATCGGACCAATAACAGCGGAGTTATGGCCCTTGATTTAGTTAAAAATGCTATATTTTGCCTCGTTAAGACGATAGGAGCTTCATTGTTCATCCGATCTTTACCAAACTTTATCAGATTGTTAATATCAATGAAAGCTTGGACAAGTTCGAAAACCAGCTATATCGGACTAGTAACAGCGGAGTTATGGCCCTTGATTTTGTTAAAAATGCTATATTTTGCCTCGTTAAGACTATAGAGGCTTCATTGTTCATCCGATCTTTACCAAACTTTATCAGATTGTTAATATCAATGAGAGCTCGGACAAGTACGAAGACCAGTAACATCGGAGTTGTGGCTCTTGATTTACTTCAAAATGATATATTTTGCCTCGTTAAGACGATAGGGCCTTCATTTTTCATCCGATCTTTACCAAACTTTATCAGATTGTTAATGTCTATGAAAGCTTGGTCAAGTTCGAAAACCAACCAGATCGGACCAGTAATAGCGGAGTTATAGCCCTTGATTTTCTTAAAAATGCTATAATTTGCCTCGTCATCTGATCTTTGGCAATCTTTACCAGTTTTTATGACAATATTTTTTTTATATTAGGCCAAACAAAATGAATACTCTGTTACCGCTAACCCGACCGACCCTATTTTTTTCCGCCGACCCTACAGTTTTTTTTCACCGTTTTTGTAATAAAAAATATGTTCGATCGTTTTTGCTCTTTTCTATTCCTTTCCGCATAATATAAATCTTTCCGGTAATTAGTCGTTCCGATACTTGAAACGTATGTCAATAAAGCGTCTACCGATGCAGGTGTCCCGGTGACAATGTTTTTTGGAAAAATTCGTTGTCAGATCTGTTCAAGACTGTTGAGTTTGTCCCTAATTTTAACGACATGGCAACAAGTTTACTGCTGGTTACGTTTGACAAATGCAGATATTTTCCTGGATTGAAAAAACTGTACCCAGTTAAGAATTCAAGCAGAATAATTGACATTTTTTCGGAATATCACGGTGTGCAACCCAGCGAAAATTTCGAGAAATCTGGCCCTACTTTCAATGTTTCTGGTTCCACTCATGTAAAACTGTCAACAAGAAAAGTCATTAAATTTAGTCAGACAAACCATCTGACAGTGTTCTCCAAGGCTATTTTTCCGGGTGTTTTACCCACATGAAAAGTTCTATAGACGGGCATGCAAAGAAGGAAGCATATTTGTAGATTTGGAAAATCTCTGAGATGTGAGCTTCAAAAATGTCAGAGTATTTGAACTGTTTTTACAACATAACACAACAATCAAAATCTTAGAAGTCTCGTTAAATACCATACCCTATTTTAATATTGAAATTGTATTATGTTTTTGCTATGTACCCGACATCAATTTTAAAATACCAGTGTTCTAATTAATTAAGGCTGGAGAGAACAGTCAAGTATTTACTTGATAGACAAGTTGATTTTGCTATATTAATTTAAGTCATAATAATCATCTTCAAACTTGCAGTTTGGTTAAAATGTAACACATGTATACAGTTAGTCTTTCAACTCAAAATGTTTAATACTCCAGTCTGGCCCCAATATCACGAAACAACTCGACTTTTCAACTCAGACTCAACTCAACTTGTCTTTGACATTACAATTCTGAGTTAATATTGTATTGGATCATTTTAATTTTGCTGGAAATCATTGCATCAAACTTTACCAGATTCTTTAGTTATGGCCCTTGATTAAGTTAAAAAGCTGTTTTTTGCCCGAAACTTTCAAAAAAATGTAAATGGCAGTCACTCGCTACATTGATGTTATAAGAGCCATGTTAGCCAGTAGAGCGTCCACAGGCCCTCTTGGGCCTCTTGTTATTTGATCGTTACTAAACTTGCACATATTGTTAATACTAATTATAGCTTGGACATGTTCGAAAATCAGCTGAATTGGGTCAGTAACACTAGAGTTATGGCCCTTGTTTTTTCTAAAAAATGCCATTTTCGGCCTTGTGAACACTCTAGCACCTTCATTTATTATTTGATCTTTACCAAACTTGCACAGATTGTTAATATCAATGAAAGCTCGAACAAGTTCGAAAACCAGCTAAAGCGGATAATTAACACCGGAGTTATGGCCCTTGTTTTTTCTGAAAAATGCTATTTTCCGCCTTGTGAACACTCTAGGGCCTTCAATATTAATCGGATCTTTACTTAACTTTGCCAGTGTCTTTATATCAATGAAAGCTCAAACTAGTTCGAAAACCGGCAAGATCGAAATAATTTCAATGGAGTTATGGCCCTTGTTTTGCTGAAAAATGCCATATTAAGCCTTGTGAACACTAGCACCTTCATTTATTATTTGATATTTACCAAACTTGCACAGATTGTTAATATCAATGAAAGCTCAGACAAATTCGAAAACCATCTAGATCGGACTATTAACAGCAGAGTTATTGCCCTTGATTTAGTTAAAAATGCTATATTTTGCATCGTTAAGACCACAGAGGCTTCATTGTTCATCCGATCTTTACCAAACTTTATCAGATTGTTAATATCAATGAAAGCTCGGACAAGTTCGAAAACCAGCCGGATTGGACCAGTATCGGCGGAGTTATGGCCCTTGATTTAGTTAAAAATGCTAAATGTTGCCTGGTTAAGACGATAGGGCCTTCATCTTTCACTCGATCTTTACCAAACTTTACCAGATTGTTACTATCAATGAAAGCTCGGACAAGTTTGAAAACCAGCCAGGTCGGACCAGTATCGGCGGAGTTATGGCCCTTGATTTAGTTCAAAATGCTATATTTTGCCTCGTTAAGACAATAGGGCCTTCATTTTTCATCCTATCTTTACCAAACTTTACCACATTGTTACTGTCATTGAAAGCTCGAACAAGTTCGGAAACCAGCCATATCGGACCAGTAACAGCGGAGTTATGGCCCTTGATTTAATTAAAAATGCTATATTTTGCCATGTTAAGACGATAGGGGCTTCATTGTTCATCCGATATTTACCAAATTTTATCAGATTGTTAATATCAATGAAATTCGGATGAGTTTGTAAACCATTCATATTGGACTAGTAACAGCGGAGTTATGGTCCTTGATTTAGTTCAAGATGCTATATTTTGCCTCTTTAAGACGATAGGGGCTTCATTGTTAATCTGATCTTTACAAAACTTTACCATCTTGTTAATATCAATGAAAGCTCGGATAAGTTCGAAAACCAGTCAGGTCGGACTAGTAACAGTGGAGTTATGGCCCTTGGTTTAGTTAAAAAAGGCTATATTTTGCCTCGTTGAGAAGATAGGGTTTTCTTTTTTCATCCGATCTTTACCAAAAATTACCAGATTGTTAATATCAATAAAACCTTAGACAAGTTCAAAAACCAGCCAGATTGGACCAGCAACAGCATAGTTATGGCCCTTGATTTAGTTAAAAATGCTATATTTTGCCTCGTTAAGACGTTAGGACCTTCATTTTTCGTCAGATCTTCATCAAACTTTACCAGATTGTTAATATCAATTAAAGCTCAGACAAGTTCGAAAACGAGCCTGATCGGACCAGTATCAGCGGAGTTATGGCCCTTGATTTAGTTAAAAATGCTATATTTTGCCTTGTTAATACGATGGGGTCTTCATTTTTCATCCGATCTTTACCAAACTTTACCAGATTGTTACTATCAATGAAAGCTCCGACAAGTTTGAAAAACCAGCCAGATTGGACAATTTACACCAGAGTTATAGCCCTTGATTTCATTTTTTGAAATATGCTATATTTTGGCCTCATTTAGTAGAATGGCCAAATTTCATTGAAATTTTTCAGGGATGATCAGTACCAAGCCTAGTCGTACATATCGTCACTGTGTTCCAGTTGAATGATTTTGGTGGAGTTATGTCCCTTTAAAGGTTTTAATAAACAAACTTTGTCCTGACTAGTTTTCCTGAACCCCTGTCCGGATTTAAACAAAACTTTTTAGGGATGATCAGTTCCAGGTCTAGTTGTGCAAATCTTTGCCGTGTTCCGGTTGAAAGATTTTTGGCAGAGTAATGGCCCTTTAAAGGTTTTAATACACAAACTTTGTCTGGACTATTCTCCTGAACGTCTCCCCACATTTCAACGAAACTTTACAGGGATGATCAGCACCAAGCTTAGTTGTGCATATCATCGTTGCATTCCGGTTAACAGATTTTTGGTGGAGTAATGGCCCTTTAAAGGTTTTTGATACACAAACATTTTCCGGGCTAGTTTTCCTGAACCCCTGGCTGAATTTTAACGAAACTTGACAAGGATGATCAGTATCAAGCCTAGTTGTGCATATCATCGCCATATTCGGGTTGAATGATTTTTGTCAGCGTTATGGCCCTTTAAAGGTTTTAATAGAGAAACATCCAGATTAGTCTGTTCTGAACTCCTTGCTGGATTTCAACGTATCTTGATGGGGATGATCAGTACCAAGCCTAGTTGCACCTATCATTGGCGTGTGCAGAGTTATGGCCCCTTAAAAGGTTTAATACACTAACTTTGTACAGACTAGTTCTCCTGAACCTCTGGCTGGATTTCAGCGAAACTTGTCAGGGACAATCAGTACCAAGCCTAGTTGCCTATATCATCACCATGTTCTGGTTGAACGATATTTGAAAGAGTTATGGCCCCTTGTGCATAAACTTTATCTTTAGCCAGTAGAGCGTCCACAGGCCCTCTTGGGCCTCTTGTTATGAGTTTAGGTCGTATGGTTTTCATGATTTTATTGTGTGGAATTCCTATTTTCATATAAGGTCACTGTGACCTTTACCTTTGATGTTCTTGCCCAAAAGCAATTAGGTTTTTCTTCTCACTAAGAGCATGTACCTATAAATATTCATGAGATTAGGTCTTATGGTTTTGATGTTATTGTACGGAATACTTTTATGTACATATAAGGTCACTGTGATATTTACATTTAACCTACTGCCCCCCAAAACAATAAGATTTTCCTCTCACCAAGGTCAATGTATTTATGAAGTTTTATGAGTTTAGGTCTAACACTTTTGATGTTACTATGATATTGCCTATTCCATATAAGGTCACTATGACAGTTACCTTTAACCTACTTGCCCCAAAACAATATGGTTTCTCCTGTCACTAAAGCCAATGTACATATGAAGTTTTATAAATGTGTAGATGTTACGGTTTTGAGTCACGGTGCGGGATGATATTTCCATATAAGGTCAGTGTTGCCTTTACCTTTAACCTAGGCCAGTAGCTTAAATGCAAAGGCCACAGTGACCTGATATGGAAATAGGCATTCTGCGCCGTATCTCAAAACCGTAACACCTAAACTCATATAACTCAATAACAATGCTATTGGGCGGAATGCATATTTCCATATAAGATCACTGTGACCTTTCCCTTGAATCTACTCGTCCCAAACCAATAGGGTTGATCCTCTTACTAAGGGCAATATACCTATGAAGATGTATGATGTTAGATCTTACAGTTTTTATGGGATAGTGTGGAATTCATATATTTCCATGTAAGGTCACTGTGACCTTCACCTTTAACCTACTTGCTCTGAAAACAATAGGGTTTCTCCTATCACTAAGGGCTCTATTTTTTGTATGAGTTTAGGTTGTATGGTTTTGATTTTATTGTGTGTCATGCCGATTTCCATATAAGGTCACTGTGACCTTTACCTTTGATGTTCTTGCCCCAAAGCAATAGGGCTTTTCCTCTCACTAAGAGCATGTACCTATACATATTTATGAGATGAGGTCTGATGGTTTTGATGTAATTGTATGGAATACATATATTTACATATAATGTCACTGCTGTGACATTTATATTTAACCCAAAACAGGTTCTCCTCTCACCAAGGTCAATGTATTGATGAAGTATTTATGAAGTTTTATGAGTTTAGGTCTAACACTTTTGATGTTACTATGCTATTGCCTATTCCGTATAAGGTCACTATGACCTCTACCTTTAACATACTTGCCCCAAAACAATACAGTTTCTCCTTTCAATAAGGCCAATGTACATATGAAGTTTTATGAGTGTAGGTGTTACGGTTTTGAGTTAAGGTGCGGGATGGTTTTTCCATATAAGGTCAATGTTGCCTTTACCTTTAACCGAGGCCAGTAGGTTAAACGCAAAGGTCACATTGAGCTTATATGGAAATAGGCATTCTGCAACGTAACTCAAAACCGTTAAACAAGAACAATTAGGTTTCTCCTCTCATCAAGGGCAATGTACTTATGAAGTTTTATGAAGGTTTCTCCTCTAATAAAGGGCAATGTATTGATGAAATTTTATGAGTTAAGGTCTTACTGTTTTGATGCTATTGGGCAGAATGCTTATTTCAATGTAAGGTCACTGTGACCTTTCCCTTTAACCTACTTGTCCCAAACCAATAGGGTTGATCCTCTTACTAAGGGAAATATACCTATACAGATGAATGAGGTTAAATCTTACAGTTTTTATGTGATGGTGGGAATTCATATATTCCCATATAAGGTCACTATGACCTTTAAATTTAACCTACTTGCCCAAAAACATTGCCCCAAAACAGTTGGGTTTCTCCTCTGACTAAGGCCAACGTACATATGAAATTTCATGAGTGTAGGTGTTACGGTTTTGAGTTACGGTGTGGGATGGGTATTTCCATATAAGGTCAGTGTTGTCGTTACCTTTAACCTAAGCCAGTATGTTAAATGTAAAGGTCACATTGACCTTATATGGAAACAATTAGGTTTCTCATCAAGGGCAATGCATTTATGAAGTTTAATGAAGGTTTCTCCTCTCATAAAGGGCAATGTATTTATGACGTTTTATGAGCTAAGGTCTTACTGTTTTGATACTATTGGGTGGAATGCCTATTTTCATATAAAGTCACTGTTGCCTTTCCCTTTAAGCTACTTGTCCCAAGCCAATAGGGTTCATCCTCTTACTAAGGGCAATAAGGGCCTTCCTTTACCAAACTACCAGATATTTTACTTTCTTTTTTTTTCAAATTTTTTTTTTTATGTATATTTTTTGATATTTCCAATTTTTTTCATTTTTTTTTTTCAATTTTTTTTTTATTTTTTTATTGATTGATTTTTTTAGCTCTACTGGCTCTACTGTTCGAAGGCCAGCAGAGTTTATGGGATGCCGAGTTGTCCGTCGTCCGTCCGTCGTCGGCGTCGGCGTTAACTTTTACCTCGTTAAGACGATAGGGCCTTCATTTTTCATCCGATCTTTACCATACTTTAATATGTTCTTAATATCAATGAAAGCTCGGATGAGTTCGAAAACCAGCCAGATCGGACAAGTAACAGCGGAGTTGTGGCCCTTGATTTAGTTAAAATTGCTATACTGCTGTATTTTGCCTCGTTAAGACGATAGGGCCTTCATTTTTCATCCGATCTTTACCAATCTTTATCAGATTGTTAATGTCGTTGCAGGCTCAAACAATTTTGAAAACCAGCCATATCAGACCAGTAACAGCGGAGTTATGGCCCTTGATTAATTTTTATATGTCTGTTGTTTTGTTTTATCAAATATACACCTATATTTATGATGCGCTCCCGCGCTCCAACCTCCCCCCCCCCCCCCCACCCCCACCACCCCCAACCATTGGTTTATGGGCTCCCCTCACATGGAGGACAGTGGAAGGGGAATTGTTTTCATTTTATCTTCCATTATTATTAAAAATTTAATTTGATCGCAATCATAACATATAAAACAATTTAGATTAAATTCAGATACACAGATGAAATATATTAATAATAAAAAAAAAATGAAATGAGACCAAAATAAAAATTGCCAGATATCCCCTCCCTTCCTGCCTTTACACAAATTTCTTAAAAATTACAGTAATTTTGGATTAAAATTTCACACACTGCCCCAAATTTTACTATAATTTGTATGCGATTCTAACAATAATTTCATATCGGCCCAAGTTTCTATACCCGCCCCGCCCCCAACCCCACCCACACATTGTTTTAGCCTTGTTTTCTGATGGTATATATTGGCTATACAATTTATTATTGTCTGAAAAATCGAATAGTCGAGCTGCGCTGTTTTCCGACAGCTCTTGTTTAATTATCAGTTCACCCAAGACCATCATTATGATTCTTGAGGCATTGGTCATGTAATCAACAGTCTTTTTTTATTTTTCCTTTTTTTTTATAAAGGTGCTTCTACAACCTCAATACATTGTGATTCATTATGTAAAAACAGCAGTCCCATGGTCTACAGTGACATCTCCAAACAATCTTCCTGTGTGACCAGTTTGGTAGGGCCGGACTTTTTTCCATCCGAATTTCTTTAATCTAAGCACCGCAAAAGCTCATCCCTCCTCATCTGCACGTACATCATTTTTGGCCTCTCCAAGAAACCGAAATCTGAAAATAGTTTTTCATAAAACATTAAAAAACATCATGTTTTCTTTTTAAGTATGATCTGCTGCCTTAAATTGTTTGTTGTTTTTAATTAAATCTTTAATAAAAAGTTTTTGCGAGTTTATCGGCTAGAGCGCTTTTAACACATTTTTAACTAAATCAGGGGCCATAACTCCGCCGTCACTTGTCCGATCTAGTTAGAGCTTTCATTAATATTAACAAACTGTCAAAGTTTGGTAATTATAAAACGGAAAATTAAGATCCTGTCGTCTTAACGTGGAAAAATATAGCATTATTAACTAAATCAAGGGCCATTTCTCCGCTGTTAGAAGTCCGAACTGGCTGGCTTTCATTGATATTAACAATCTGGTAAAGTTTGGTAAAGATCGGATGAAAAAAGAAGGATCTATCGTCTTAAAGAGGCGAAATATAGCACTTTTAACTAAATCAAGGGTCATAACTCTGTTGTTACTAGTTTGATCTGGCTGATTTTCAATAATTGTTGAGCTTTCATTTATATTAAAAATCTGGTAAAGTTTGATAAAGATCGGATGAAAAATGAAGGCCTTATCGTCTTAACGAGGCAAAATATAGCATGTTTGACTAAATCAAGGGCCATAACTCCGCTGTTACTGGTCCAATCTAGCTGGTTTTCAATCTTGTCCGAGCGTTTATTGACATTAACAACATGGGAAACATTGGTAAAGATCGAATGAAAAATGAAGGCACTAATATATTAAGGCAAAATATAGCATTTTTAACAAATTAAGGGCCATAACTCCGCTGTTCCGTGTCCGACCTGGCTGGGTTTCAAAATTTTACGAGCATTCCTTGATATTAACATTCTGGTAAAGTTTGTTAAAGATCGAATGAAAAATGAAGGCCTTGTCGTCTTAACGAAGCAAAATATAGCATTTTTGACTAAATCAAGGGCCATAACTCCGCTGTTACTGGTCCGATCTAGCTAGTTTTCAAACTTGTCCGAGCGATTATTGACATTAACAACATAGACAACATTGGTAAAGATCGATATATGAAGGCCCTATCGTCTTAAAGAGGCAAAATATAGCACTTTTAACTAAATCAAGGGTCATAACTCCGCTGTTACTAGTTTGATCTGGCTGATTTTCAATAATTTTTGAGCTTTCATTGATATTAACAATCTGGTAAAGTTTGTTAAAGATCGGATGAAAAGTGAAGGCCTTGTCGTCTTAACGATGCAAACTATAGCATTTTTGACTAAATCAAGGACTAAACAAAATCAAAGTACCGAAGGTACTGAGAGCATGGTAAACTATGATGAAATTGCGTCTTAGAATAAGGTCGTGGTTGATTACAATGAAACCGGAAATGGATTCAAAATCCATACTGTTTGCTTACAACAGTTTTGATCAATCCTGAACAAGATTTTAGAAACCGCGAATCCTGCTCTCAGGATGGATTCGTGCAGATTCAAGACGGATCATTCGGAACACTTCGGCCAATGATATTACGAATGACAAGAGATCAGGCCTAAAAAAAGTGTTTGTTTCGGGTAACATCTTCAAAGAAATTAGGTAGGAATTGATTTTTATTGATTTTTTTCCCCCTCTGACTTTGGATGGCTAAAACAGAACCTTGGCTGGACCTTGGAACAAGGTGTGTCTTGAATGCTCCATGCATTAACTGTTATTTCATTAAATAAATAAAACATTCAATAGCAATAAACAATAAATCTGACAATCCTGTATTACTAATCAAAAGCTGTTCTTATGTACACTGGTCACAGATAATGTTTTGCCATTTGCAGGCTTTGAAGGACAGATTTAAATTCAATGATTTCAAGACATATTAAGGCTTTTAATATTAAAATTTACCCAAGGGTTAAAATATTCATAAAGACCAGGCATTCGCAATTTATTTTTATTTACCAAGTAATTTATATTAACTTGTTAACTAGGGTTAAACAACAAACCACATTAAAAATACACTCACACAATATTGATGACTATTAAATATTTCTGTGTGTTTACTCAATTTATTTGTTCATGATGACGCTGACATCATTTCATTCATTTATATTTACATTTCTAATGTAAGTTCTTGTTTAACACATACAAAACTAGAAACATCCATTTGACCATGAATCACATTTTAATTGCTTCACGCGCAGTTAAAACTATGACGTTTCAAGAAAAATCAAGTGACGTGTGACCTGAGTATACCATAACAGGTTAGGAAGGCGAGGATAAATGTTTACGCTGTCCCATTTGCCGTGGTAAATATAGGTGATATTCTGCATTTTTATCAATTTATAGAAGAAAATGGTTGATAAACGGGACATATGGGTATTGATTGAGTACAATAATAATACACTCAAGTGATATGAAAACGCAACACGGGAATTTCCGCTATATATTGTTTGTACAATATGCTGCTTTTAATCGAATGGTACATGGCTACGTAAGACCTTTCCTTTTGGAAAAAATACTAAAACAACAAATAATACAGCAAATAGTATACCTTCAATGTTTCATTATTCACAGAGTACGCGTTTGGCTCAATCATGTGAGCAAACTTAGGGTGCAACATTTTGCAAACTATTTACGTTAAATATAGTACTGAACTAGCTCAATTTTTCAAAGAGCTACTTCAACATTTATGAAGTTCTTGTTGGTTGGTTTAAACATATTTATTGCATTTTTTAACAGATGGAAATGGGTTGGGCCACAAGTTCTTACAACATTAGTTACGGCCCTTCCCAATACAATTTAAATTACAAAGAGCAATTTTAATGTTATGGCTATAGTAAACATATTAAGTAACAATGAATACAGAAACTAAATGAATTAAAGTTTACAAATGTAGACGTAATCAGTTGTCACAATAGCTGGGTGAAAGAAAAGAAAAAGAAAAAAGAAAAGAAGGAGGAGAAGACGACAGAATATGTTTAATAAGAGTACATAGGGTCAGTCCGAACACACTGCTGAGTTGTTCTAATACACTAGTTAAAACGCCTGGTGTCTTTTATATATGTTTGCACAGCTAGATAAACAGTTTCATTTTCTTTATCACTAAAATCTGTATTTGCCAATACACAATTTGTCAACGTTCAACGGATGGAAGAGTCTGGTTGATATAAAAGGTCACGCCTCTGTTCAGTAAATCGACAACATTTAAAAAGAAAATGTTCAGCATCTTCTTTGTCTTGTCCACAGTCGCATGTTGGTGATAATCGTAAATTGTTCAAATACAAATCACCATTAAGGTTGCTGCATAAGTTTCGAATGCGAGCATGAAAGAAAGTGATCGTGAGCCACATAAATAAAACGACGGGACAGTGGGACGCTTAAACATTGTGATGAGGAGACAACATTTAAATGCCTTTAAAGATACTAATTCACGAACATGTGTAGGTAGATTATTCCAAAGACTTATGACGAAGGGATAAATGATTTGGAAAATAACTCAGTTCTCCTTATCGGTGTTACGTAGTCATCGGAGTTCCTGAAGTTGTTATTATTAATATCTCTAACAAACGGAGGAAACAAGTTATTTACACTCTCAGGCAACATTTTATTTTTTGCTTTAAATACAGTTATAAGTTTCTGAAATGTTCGTCTGTCTGCTAGCGAAAGCCATCCAATTTCGACGATTAATTTGTTAATAGATACGGATCGAGTCAAACCGGTAACACTACGCGCAGCTTCATATTGCAGTTGTTCTAAAGAGTTTCTCTCACCGAAAGTACAACCGTCCCACACTGTGGAAGCATATTCTAAAATTGGTCGCATATATGATATATATACTAGATTTATAGTTTTTCGACCTACTTTGTATTTTAAAATTCTCATTAGGCCTAAAACTTTGGATGCTGAGGTTAGAATGTTTTTAATATGTTCATGCCATTTACCATTATTACTTATAGTCAGGCCTAGATGTTTGTGTTCTTCTACAAATGTAAGTTGTACGTCGTTAAAAAATAAATTTGGTTGTCTGATGTTATTTGTTGACGTTATATTTTATTTGGGTTAAACTTTACTAACCATGTTTTAGCCCATTCAGACATAGTTTGCAAGTCATGATTTAATATACCTTCCATATCTTCTGTGTTAGAAGTTGCGACTGAAAGCGAGCTATCATCGGCAAATAATCTAGTAATGCTTAACATATGTTCAGCGATATCGTTTATGTAAATTAAAAAGAACAAAGGTCCGAGTACTGAACCTTGCGGAACGCCAGCTGTTATTATTTTTAAATCTGATTTGGCATTTCCTATAAAGACTCTCTGTTTTCTATTGGAGAGGTAATCTGAAATCCATGATAAAAGTTTGCCATCGATACCATTTTGTTTCAATTTAAATAGTAATGCTTTCCGCCAAACGCGATCAAATGCCTTAGATATATCAGCAAAGACAATACACATAATTTGTTTTGCATCAAGTGTTTGGCATATTTGATGGTAAATATCTAATAGTTGGTAAACTGGGGAATGACCCGGTCGGAAACCGAATTGGTTAGCAAAAAGCAAATTGTTAAAGACTAAGAAGTTAAAAACATGTTTAAAAATAATTCTGTCTAAAATCTTTGCAACGCAACTAAGTAACGAAATCGGTCTATAGTTACTTGGGGAATTAAAAACTCCCGCTTTAAATAATGGCATAACAATAGCACTTTTCCATAAGTCGGGATAAATGCTTTCATTAATGGAGCGATTAAAAAGTGTACAGAGTGGTTTTGAAATGGTATTAACTGTTTCTTTCAACATCCTATGACTTATTTCATCCTCTCCACTAGCCTTGTGCATCACTAAAATCTTAATTATATCTACAATTTCAGATTCCTGTATTACTATATCATCTATTCTCGAATTAGTTCTGTGAAAAAAACTGTGGCAATCTCGCATCTGAGTCATCAACAGTCGATATTGAAGCAAAGTAATCATTTAAGCAGTCAGCTTTTTCTTTATCAGAAAATGAGTAAATCACTTCACCAGTATCTAATGTTGTAACAAGTGGTGGAATAACTTCAGAATTTTTGTTTGACTTTATAAAATGTTTTAAGATTTTCCAGTATTTACGTTGATCTGTGACATTTGCATCGCATATTATATCTTCCAAATTGCTAAAGAAATGTTCCTTTGCATGCTTTTTTAAATTATTTACTTTGTTTCTTAATGATTTGTAAAGTGTCCAATTCTCGGGTGTATTGATACTATTAGCTTTTTGTTTTTGGCGGTCGGGTTTTCGCGTGACACGTCTTAGTTCGGAATCGTACCATGGTTTATCATTAGGTCTAATCGTAACAAGTTTTGACGGAATACATAACTAAATCTATAAACGTGCTTGTAAAACGTTTGCACGCTACGTCAACAGAATCTTCGTTTAAAAAACCCCAGTCATTAGTAAACAAGAGCGCATTAAGTTTATCAAAATCAGCCCTTTTGTATAGCCAAACACGTCTTTTATACGAACATTTGGTATATATGTTAATGGAATGACAACGTAAGTACCAAAAAGGTCGCTTACATCGGAAGGAATTTTTATTACACCAGAATCAATAAAATCGAATGAATTTGGTACAACAGTAGGATCTAACAGGGTTGCTGACCGGTCAGTTACCCGTGTAGGTTCATTTATAATATTAATGAGGTTATTAATAAGCATTATATCTTTGAGACAATGACTACTAGGGTTTAATTGATCTTCATTTATATCTCCAACCATAACCATAGCATTACACACATGAAGTTCTTGTTACAAAGTGTAGTGTGATTAAAACGTCTACAGCATCACAGTTGTGTCCTTTCTCTAGTTAACTGCAACTTTCTTTTTAAAAAACATCTTGGGATTTCTTTGGAATATTCTGTGCAATTAAGTGTGCAGTATATACAATATATAGCGGAAATTCCCGTGTTGCGTTTTCATATCACTTGAGTGTATAAATATAAGGAATACATTTTATTTTTTTTAACATCCATGGGACTATGAATAGCATCAGGTCGAGAGCAAAGTTAACAATCCCTTCTGGATTCACTTAGTTTGCACGTGATCTGATGTTATTCAGTGCCATGAATGTTAAAAATAAAATGTATTCCTTAAATACAATGGATTGAGCAATAATGTAGTGGTTTAGTGGTAAATGTATATTCTGATGAAGGCCTTTGGCCGAAAGCTAATAAACTGAGTAAACACATAGAAATGTTTATTGTACAGATCCCTATGTGTCACAAAAGTAGAATCAAACCTTTTTTTAGGCCTCAGATTATTGAGATAAGGCCAAAAAATAGGTGTTTCCCCTCGACCAACCGACCCTAAACGTTTATAAGCAAAAAAGAAAATCCCTACCCACCTACCCTATTTTATTTAGATCTGCTAGGGGAAACACACCTCTTTTTTTGTCTAATACAGATTGTGTATCTTATGTATTATTGTTATACTAATTGTTTCTAATTCATTCAGATTCATTTATAATATCAATAAATCAATGCTATACAGAACTACATTATTGCTAAAATCTATTTTCAGTTTTAAAATTTGATTATAACGTACGGATTTACCAAACCAGATTTATCAAACCGGTTTCGGTTTTATTTATTTATTTATTTTGCATGGTGTTTTACGCCATTTATCAGCAGACCAATTAGGTTATGTATGGCGGACAGTTTAATTGGTGGAAGAAGACCTCAGCTATTTGAGACGAACTCAAATACAAAATTCACCGCCATTCTGCCAAAGCTACGCAATTCCATCTAATCATAATGGGATTCAATTTCGGTACAGTCTGGCACAATCACGCGTTCTGTTCTGTCACACGTCATGTATTCATAAAACATCAAAGACCACATATCTTTACGATTACATTGTTCAGAATGTAAAAGAGACGCGCGGGAATGGTTACCGTCCGTGTTATCGAGGTATAGACGGGCGCTGTTTACCAGTAGTACCAGATGACATTTCGCGCGCAATTGGAGAAGGAATTACAATGGACAGTTGCTTATAAATGCGATAACCATTACTGACCAAACCTATTAAATAGTATATGAAGACTATAAAGGCCATGTCACAATATATATGTATAGTTCTTAAATATATAAATCCAAGAAAGATGGAAGATATGCGTTTGATGGTGTTGCAAGAGAAATAAAGTATAACATTAACTGGTTACAAATCCCAATCAACTATCCTGGGAGATCAATACGGCGTATGAATATATTGTTGGACATTTTATGCAGGATCACGTGATGATCACGTGATGATGATGATGATTGATCTATTTATAGACCGCACTAGAAAAGAAGAAACACCTGTTAAAATATGGGTCTTCTTGTTCAGGTAATGCGTCGATTCATCAGCGAGGCTGTAGTTAGGATTCGTGAAAAAACATGGTAACTAAAGCTTGGTGAACAAGTTCACCATGCTAAAAAACTATGTTTATATCTATTTATATATGTACAAAAAACAACAACATGGGATTCCATGTATTCTATATTTAACCACACGTAAGAATTACGTAATTTAGTCTGGTCCTCTAACTGTAGTTTATACTCACTTCCGGTGGTAAGAAGCAATGACACTTGCAAAAGCAATCATTAGCCTAATTAATATTAAAATAATAAGAATATTTAATTATACGATGAATTTGGGCACTATAGGTGCATATTCTATTTTTTGAGACAGAAATCTACCGGTCGAAGACCACGAGCGTCTATAAATACGATGTTGCATCATCCGTCTTATTCTTCTGTCGAATGTCCGTTCATTTTATTTTATTGTTATCGTGTCTTCTCCAAAGTGCTGCTCGAAATTCATAAAACTTCACAGGGACTTTTGTCCCAATTACAATAAGAGGACTATAAGAGAAAGTTTATATTGTTACTCTTTAGAAACGCAAGCTACATTGACACTATAGACATTGCCAACGTTATTGTAGATATTCCAAAATCGGAAATGTTCATAAAACAGATTTCAAATTTGGCGCCATCGGTCAACCTTGTTTACACAAATGTTCAATAATTACTGCAATTGTGAGCATTTCATCTCCTGAACTACTCGTGATTCTTATAAACCGCTTGCAGTATGTTATATGGGATCTTGCTAAATTGTAGCATAACATTAGGTGATGTGCTTTGGTCTACAACCAAATTCGATCGCCTGCAAAACAGCAGATGGCCTCCAAAAATAAAATAAACATGACCAAAATGTATGACATCGCTACTCGTCTTTATTCTCCAGAGATATTGTTACAAAACATTCACAAAAGTGATCGACATGACATGTAGTTGGTAACTTCAAAATGAAATACATTTTCGTTACACTATCAACCAGTAGACCGTGATGCCACCTGTCGGTAACGACGTCATTACCACTCTTTATGAATTTGTTTGTCCTGCCATGAACGATTTAATTAGCTTATTTGATTTGCAGTGTACAGTGTTGACCTGCGGTGCCCATTGCGTTTTGGATGCTGTGGTTCCTAGGACCATCTTTTCGTTTTTCCAATCCAAGATTACCCCCAGATCCTTTACCTTTGTTTATATAGACTTATTGTTATTATTTACTTGTCCCTTGGGATCATCAAGCAGCCCATTATGTGTTGCTTTAAAGTAGAATATCGCTTAAGCCGGTGCTAGGAGGCGTGAGAGGTGTTGCATATAATTACCTCTCATGAACAGACTCAATAAAATGGAGTCTGCTACTTTTCTCTCTTGTTTGTGTTTGTTGATTCCAAGGGAAGACCTTTTCAGTATTTATGTAGGTAAATTTAGCAGCATGTCTGCAAAACATTTAAAAAATCCTTCACAGTCAAACAAACAATAGAAGGTTTTTAAAAGCCGCAAGGGATATTGGCATGAGCCGTTTAGTCTAGTATAAATTGTATTTTAGTTAGATTTTCAAGATGGTCAACTATTAAAATGCTAAATTTCCTTTAATAAGTAAAGGTAGAGCTGGTAATTTCAGGTAAATAAGATTGCACAATAGTGCAACTATGATGATTATTTATTATGTGCCGTGGAATTGTATCAACCCATACATTTTAGACCATATATTTATTGTGTGACATAATGAATAGTTTGATTCTCCTGAACACATTGGCATTGATCAGTATATGTAAATTGATCATTATATGTAAATGTTGGCATACAAATTCATACACTCCTAAGTCAGTTAATGCATTCCCCTTTATAATTCGTAACCGATAGGTAAGGAGAGTAGGAAGATAAATTATGTCAGTTATTTAGTGAAGATCAGGGTCCATATTCATAAAGCTTATCATCAATATCTTAACTTCAGTCAAATTTTATCCATTTTTTAAATTTTAAACATATTTTTCTATCTATTTAAGAAGTTTTCTTAATAATGTTAATAAGGTTATGGATAAACTAAACTTATAGCTAAATATTTATCTTAAAATTGATAGTTTGTTGTGTTCCTGAGAGGTTTATTAAAAATATGTAAAAATCTTAAATTTTGACTTAAGTAATATTTCCACTTAAGCTGCTTTATGAATATGGGCCAGGCAGATATATGACTGACACAACGAGGAATGTTATATTTTCCGCTTGAGTTCAATGGGAGTTAAGATGAAAAAGAGTTGCAGAGTCGTCGAACTCAAACGTCATATACTATTAAACGATGAAAATATGGAACAATTATGTTCTGCATGTCAATGAAAAACATTAGGAGAAATGTCAGTTTTGAGATTTTTATTCACTGGCCTAGGCCTATAAGTTTTGAGATTTTACACTAGCCTGTAAGTTATTAATATTGCATATATTCATGTATACATTTGAAGTCATAAACCATGAAAACTTAATATGCAAAATATAGCCTAACAATGCCAAAATAGAACAAAAAGCGTGTCTCTCCAAATTTCAGATCAGGTCTAAATACAAAATGACCGACTATTGACCACCATCGATTCTGATATGGAATCACTACTCACCAATATTCTACTTTCCTTATTGTAGCTGTTGTTTAAAATATAACTTGTAATATGCAATATATTTCAGTTTAAATTCAGAAATTTGCATTTATATCTGTAGATATTACTTTTGAATCTAATTGTTTTTTACTTTTTCTGTTTAAACAAAATCCTAATATGATGAAGATGTAGGATGCATTTTGTGTAGAGAATTATGTCTCTCGAAATCCTCTACCTCTCCCATCCACAACGTTCTAAGATAATAGATATGCAGGGGATTTAACGTCATTTTCAACAACATTTCCGTCATATCATGATGGTGTCTACTTGTAGCCGTGAGGTCAATGCTGACACACTGGAAAACCACGCCGTAAACCTGGCCGATCAGTCGTAGAACAAACTTTCTGCGAGTAATGATCAGTAATGTACATAGCTACTTGAAGTCTTTGGTGTGACCCAGCCTTAAGTCAAACCAACCGATCTGCCATTAACCTGTCGCCACGTTTCTTAATATTTCTAAACACATACATAAAGTATATAAAAATAACTTTCGGCTAGTGCTAAGACTAGGTGGGCATATATATATGCATATATATTTTCAGCATAACATGATTATTACTGTGCAGACATTCGGAATGCATGGTCATCTTGCCGTGCGTGTACTTGTATGAACAATTGGCTATCTAAAAGTTTGGAGATAGCAGACCGAATTAAGCTTCCCAATTGTATACTTTTCCCTATACAGGCACCGGTTAGGCGTTGCACCAGGTGTTCTCCTTTGAAGGAGGAGATTATATACTATAGACGATAACCCGACTACATAGTTACCACGAAGTAGATGGGAGAAAAAAGGTGATGAAGAAGAAGAAGAAGAAGAAGAAGAAATAGAAGAAGAAGTAGTAGAAGAAGAAGAAGAAGAAGAAGAAGAAGAAGAATATTGTGTACAGTAGTATAACTTTTATTTAACGGGTAATACAAACATGAATTGTTTAGTTTCGTTTTCGATTATTGGCATTGTCGTCTTAGTAACTTTATTTTCGCTCTCAGTGGAAACTCTACAGTACCAAGGTGAGCTATATTAAAGATTATTCATTTATTTTCCGTTGTTTTGATGATGTTTGTACTGAACGAACCACGCTCTGACATATATTTATAATACGTCATTTATCTTTTAATAGACCAGGTAAAACTTAATCTTTTCTTAGATTAGGCAAAACCGGTGAGAAATTAATTATAGAATATTTCTATTTCTGGTTACATCATAAACAGCGTTTTCTTGATTATTGTAATTGACTTGTTCCATTTATTTTCTCCATTATGGAAAGGAACTTAGTGATCAATCTCATTGTTTTATATTCTTGTTGGTGTATACATTTTCTTGAAGCCGACGACCATCTAAGAGGTATGTGCGTGTGCGCGCGCGCGTGTGTGTGTGTGTGTGTGTGATGGGCGCGGGAGGTAAAATAATGTCCGTGTCTGTTGTGTTAGGTCCGTTGTGTAATATATATATATATACCGATTGTACATCTATCTGTGCGTCTGTTACGCGCCTGTGTCTGTTAGTAGAAACAGCAAAAGTTTAAAAACAAGGGTAACGGGAGCATGATAGGTGGTTAAAAGTCGTAGTGAGAGGGTAAAATCAGGATAAAAACATTTCAAGACATATGGCTTGGTGTGAAACACTGCTTATTTTGACGGTTGTTTACAAATAAAATCTCCGCAAAAGATCCCTCCCAGCGGTTCCGATGTTTGTAAACGCTCTAATCGAGTTTTGTATGCAGAGTGTATGCCCGATCATATTCTCTCTCTGAATGGATTTAATTAAACATCAATACGAATTGTGGTAAAACATGAACAAAACCTTTTCATACACAACGCCTCCCCTCCCCTACTAGTTTAAAGTTTTCTCTAGGGAAAGAATTGGCTAGCTGATGTTTTATTGAAATATATTCTTTTAAAAATATTTTTTTTTTTTTTTTTTTTTTTTTCTGATTTCACTTTGCAAACGTTGGCTCAGAATATTATGTACTTTAGTTGGCTTGCTGATTCTCTCTCTCCACCACCCCACTTCCCCACTCCCTCAACCCCCACACACACACTCCCAAATGTTTAACCACGTAAATAAACAGATGTCTTGGACTGTTCCCACTCCCCATGGAAGAGTGGTAGAGATTGAGGAATATAATTTTTATTAAAAATAATGTTGAAGGGCAGGGTGGGTGGATGGTGGGGTGAAAAAGTGGCTAGCTGATTCTTCCCACTCCTAGTTTGTTAACACATACATAAACATTAAAAATAAATATCTTTAATGTATCTTTGACTGTTCCCTCGCCTCCAATGGGAGAGATTGAGTAACATAAAATTATAAAATAATATGTTTTAAGGTGCAGTGGGGAAGGGTTGGCTAGCTGATTCTTGCCCCACCTCCCATATTTTTAACAAATACAAAAATAAAAATAAAAATATCTTAGACTGTTCCCTCTCCCCCATGGAAGAGATTATAAACCTATAAAAATAATATTTTTGAAGTTTCATTGTGGGTGGGTAGTTGGTGGTGGGGGAAATAATTGGTTAGCTGAGTATTTACCCCACCCTCCCAACTTTTTTAAACATATAGAATATAAAACTAAAAAAAAAAATCATTGAAGGTACAGGGTGGGTGGGTGGGGGCGGTGGTGGGTTGAGAATTGGTTAGCTAATTCCTCCTCCTACTCCAAAAAAATTTAACACATGTATAAACATTAAAAAGGTGTAATTTACAATATTTAGACTGTTACCTCTCCCATATGGAAGAGCTTGAGGAATATAAAACTAATAAAATATGATTGAAGGTGGAGGGGTAGGAAGAGGTTGGAGTGATTAATTGGCTGCCTGAATATTTCCCCATCCCAACTTTTTTAACACATACATAAACATTAAAAAGAAATATGTTAATATATGGTAGACTGTGTCCACACCCCCATGGAAGAGATTGAGGAATATAAGACATAAAACTAGTTTGAAGGGGCTGGGGGAGAGGGAGAGAATTGACTAGCTGATTCTTCCCCCCTCCCAACATTTTTTTAACACACATTAAAAAGAAATACATTTAATATCTTAGACTGTTAACACTCCCTTATGGGAGAGACTGAGGACTAAATAAACATTAAAAATAAATACATTTTATACATGTTAGATTGTTCCCTCTCCCCCATGGAAGAGATTGAGAAATATAATACTATAAAAAAAAAAGTGCATGGTGGGTGGGTGGTGGGGGTCGGGGGAAAAAGCGTTGGCTAGCTGATTCTTCATTCTTTCTCCCTCCCAACTTCTTTTACACATACATCAACATTAAAAAGAAATACATTTAATACACGTTAGACTGTTGTCTCTCCCATATCGAAGAGATTGAGGAATATAATAGTATACAAAACAAAATATTTTGAAGTGCATGGTGCGTGGGTGGTGGGGGTCGGGGGGAAAAAATTGGCTAGCTGATTCTTCACCCTCCCAACTTTTTTTACACATACAAAAACATTAAAAAGAAATACATTTAGTATTTTTTAGACTGTTGCCTCTCCCCTATGGAAGATATTGAGGAATATAATACTTATAAAAACAGTTTTGAAGTTGCAGGGTTGGGATTGGTGGGGCGGGGAGAATTGGCTAGCTGATTCTTTGCCCTCTCCGAATTTTGTTTTAACGCATACATAAACATTGAAAAAAGAAATACATTTTATATCTGTTAAACATTTTGGGGGTTGGGGAAAGAATCAGCTAGCCAATTATTTCCCTACCCCTGACCCCGCAAACTTCACCTTAAATACTACTTGTATAGTTTAATATTCCTCGATCTCTTCCATGGGGAGCGGCAACAGTCTAGCATATATTAAATGTATTTATTTTTAATGTTGATATACAGATTAAAAATTGTTTTAAAAAATTGGCTACACATAATACTTAAGCAGATGTTTGCTAAATCAAATCAGAAAGAAAAAGAAAAACAAAACAAAACAAGAAATTAGATTTAAAAAATGATGTTGAGTTTAATATCCGCTAACCAATGCTTTCCCCGAGGGAAACTTTCAACTAGACGGGGAAAGAATTGGCTCTGCCAGTGTCTTCCCTGGGGGAAAAGCCACTTGACAGATATAAAGTTTTTCTTTTAAAATGATCACCAACGCCTAGACACCGACTCAATAAAACCGAGTCTGCTTCTTTTCTCTCTTGTTTGTTTGCTTCCAAGGGATCACCTTTTCAGCATTTATTGACATTCACACCAGCGTTTGGTTAGTATTGTGTGGCGGCCGTAAAAAGTAAAAATTCTGCTTTAAAGTAGAATATCCCTTAAGCCGGTGCTAGAAGGCGTGAGAGGTGTTGCATCGTATAATTACCTCTCATGAACAGACTAAATAAAATGGAGTCTGCTACCTTTCTTTCTTGTTTGTGTCTGTTGCTTCCATTGGATGACCTTTTCAGAATGTATTATAATTTATAAGGAAAAACTTTAAAAAAAAATAATTCTGAAACCACAAGGCACAGAGCTCTAATGTATTACATGTAGCATCAGTTTATGGTCCTCTACCAAATTGGTTTAAATGGTGACCCTGGGGTTAAATATGGCACCAGCCCGGGGGTCACAGTTTGACATATATAGGAAAAAAGTTTTAAAAATCATCTTCTCTGAAACTAAAAGAGCTAAAGGTTTAATATTTTGCATTTACTATAAGCTTATAGTCCTTTACCAAGTGTGTTCAAATGGTGACCGTGGGTCACTTTTGGCCCCGCCCCAGGGGTCAAATGTTTTACATAGACTTGCATAGGGAAAAACTTAATAAATCTTCTTCTCTGAAACTGCAAGAGCTAGAGGTTTACTATTTTGCATTTGCTATAAGCTTATGGTCCTCTACCAAGTGTGTTCAAATGGTGACCTGTGTGTCATATTTGGCCCCGCCACAGGGGTCACATGTTTTATAAAGACTTCTACTGGGAAATACTTAAATAATTGTCTTCTCTAAAACTGCAAGAGCCAGAGGTTAACTATTTTGCATTTGCCATAAGATTATGGTCCACTACCAAGTTTGTTCAAATGGTGTCCCGTGGATCACATTTGGCCCCGCCCCAGGGGTCACATGTTTTATATAGTCTTCTATAGGGAAATACTTAAAAAATCTTCTTCTCTGAAACTGCATGATCCAGAGGTTTAATATTTTGCATTAAGCTTATGGTCCTCTTGTTCAAATGGTTATCCTGGGGTCACATTTGGCCCCACCCCAGTGGTCACTTGTTTAACATAGGCTTATATAGGGATAATATTCAAAAATCGTAATCTTAGAAACAGCTTCGTCAATTTTGACCAAACTTCATATGGATGATCCTTAGATGAATGTTTTTCAAATTTGTTAAAATAAGTTAAACGTGCCATCCAAGATGGCCACCATAGAACCATCTTTGAATTACTTCTTGTACACTAGGAAGCTAGGGCCGTGGATTCAAATCCCACTGGTGTTAAACTTTTTAACTTTTTTTTTTGTTTTATTTTTTTATTTTATTATTGTTTCCTGTTTGGATGCGATTTTCCTTTTGTTAATTTTTCTAAAAATTGTGAATAAAGATTTTGCATGTTTTACATAGACTTATTTAGGCAAAACTTAAACAATATTGTTTTAAATTGTTAGCATGGAGTTGTGTATTTAAATTTCGGTTGAAGGTGTTGTTGTGTTTTGCACTTGTAAAAAGGTATTGAAAGGAATTTAATGATGAAACCCCTTGATATAAGACCCATTTTAGCTTGTAGAACATCCACAGGCCCTCTTGTTCTTTTGTTCTTTATTATTGTTAATAATCGCTAACCCCTGGTCTATCAAGTTTGCTCATTTGAAGTCCCTAGGGTCAAAGATGCTTGCAACCCCTGGGTCTAAAGTTTGTATGTGGAGATTGTGCATTTTTACATAGACTTACATTAGGAACGACTTAAAAACGTCTTCAATCACCATTTTCGTGAGGACACTTTTTTCATCATTGCAAAGATCCTCAGGTGATCGATTCAGGGCCATCTTGGCTCTCTTGTTTCAGTTTTGAGTACCTGTAAGTTTGTTTTGATATAGTGGAATATGCCTTCTTTGTTTTTTCTGGAGGCTATTGTAACACTCTATGTCACGAGGGCATTAATAATTAATAAGTCCAGACTTTTAAATACACGTTTTAATAATCTTTAAAACTACCCCATTCTGATCGTATAGTGTTTATATTAATTCTATCAGATGTTACTCATCAAATCTCTACATCCTTAGACTATCTCTAACAACTTCCCTCTGTCTCTCACAGACTCTACTTCTAAACACACCAGTATATACCTGCACGCACGTGCCATTATATCATTGGATGTCGACACATTTATTCAATTGGTCTAACACTATACCCCGCTTACCACCATATACCTGAGTAAGCTAATATAATATCTGCTATTTAAGAGGCAAATCATATAATATCTGCTATTTGAGAGGCAAATCCCAAATTGTAGAATAATGGTCATTTACTATTAACTGTGATATACTTCTACTACTTGTTATTAAAATATTATTATTACTTATTAAATTTGCTGATTTTGCCTCACGGTTTCATGAGTTTGGAGTAACTTCTTAAAACGCCGGTGAAGGTATGTAAAGTTTAGTAGTTCATGATACGCAAGAGCACGATGAGTGCAGAATTGACCCTGATATGCTGAGGACATTTTTTTATTGCATTTACTGACATTTGAAATATTGGTAAAGTTGCATTTTAGGCTTGTTTTGAGAGAGAGAGAGAGAGAGTGGGTGTGGAGAGGTGTTTGTGGGATGGTAATCATACAGAAATGAGGCAATATTGTTAAAGAAACGCTTATTGGTACTTTTTGTGGTATGAAAACATGAGTAATGTAATGGTCTTCTTCGATCCAATGATGGTGTGGTTTATTTTGCTCATGGATTCAGGCTAAGGGCTAACTGTGGAGTCCCCCCTAAGATCCATTCAACATTGATTTGCATTATTTGTGTCTGTGTATTGACATAGAGGCCGTCTAGTAGTAAGTGGTATCACACACACTGCACTTTAGCTTTTGTGGTCGAGAGGGAAAAGAAGTTTGAAACTTGCTCGTCTCTCACCGCTAAGGGTTCGAAACTAACTGGGAGAAAGTGTCGATTCTTACGGATGGCGGGAGGTTTAAGGTACTAGATCTACCTAGAAATAAGTGAGTGGTCTGTCTCCAACACTAAAATTCGACCGTCATACACACCCTATCATGTGCTAAAAATGTAGTTAAAATACTATTCAAACTTTTCATACAGGAGTGCTGGAAGTATTTTTTCTTTTGTTGCAGAGTGTAACCCAGTGAATGCTATATTCCTTTGGGACAGCACACGCAATGTGGACGATAACATGTTTGAGATGGGGAGAAATACAACGCATGCAACAATTACACGCTTGCAGCCGGGCAGTAATGTTAAAGTCATCGCCATCGGCGGTGACAACAATGACCCAATTACTGTGCTTGACAAGACTATACCTGACCCATCCTTGGAAGAAACACTGTACGCATACGAACGGAAGATCACGTCTGGGACTATATCGGCAAAAAATATACAGGAGATTATAGACACACATTTCGACAAAGGCGACACTCCTACAGCTGCTGAAGAGATCGTTTTCTTCCCCGGAAGTGACATTTTCATTCCAAATATAACCGATATTGAGAACATACATAAGAAAAAGACGACTGTTGTTTACATGGGTCAAGGACAACCATCGAACAGTTGGAAACAGATGGCAGCGAGCAGCTTGCATATGTTACATATAAGAGATGACAGCGAACTAGATATGATTCAAAAGAACATAAATGATTTGATATGCAGAGGTAAGGATTGTTGAATTATAAAAAAAGCATATAATAAATAAATATTATAAAAAGCAGTTAGGATACTTTTGTCCGCAATACTCATTCGTGAAACAAATGTTTATGCAGTTTTCTGTACATGCTGTTTCATTTTGATGTTTAATAAGGGTTTAGTTAAAACTAAAGGTCTGAGGCAAAAAAGAAAATAAGTAAAAATGTACACTTTCATATGATTTTACTCTTCATTAGATTCAATAAGCTGTATGCTTATCTTTCAAATCAAAGATAGCCCCAGCATGCTTACGAGGAAATGAAAACAGTGGTTTAAACTTGGTTTAAACATCCCCAACGGTCTTTCTGCGATTGACCGATCGAAGACGGTAACCCTATTTTCAACCTTTTTATGTTTATGGTTTCACATACTTATGTTTGTAATTGTTGTTTGTTTTAAATTCGTGTTTTTGGTTGACTGCGTTCTGTGACTGCAACATTTCTGTTCGACCTTTATATCTGCCTTTCTGTGATTCCTTACATTATAACGTTAAAAAAAGGTAAATTAAAATATATATATATATAAAAACTTCTTTATACAATAAACGTAAGACATATATGGAAGTAAGGTTCTCTGTACGTTACCCTAACGTTATACCATTTTTTAAATATTTTGCATTTTGTAATTTAGGTCTAATGTTTCTAGTTTTTATTTCAATATAGGTTCTTTGTATTTGTTTTTGGCTGTTGAATTGATTAAATTGGATTTTATAGTCGCACCAACAGCTAAGGTCATATGGCGACTTTCCAGCTTCCATTGGTGGAGGAAGACCCCAGGTGCCCCTCCGCGCAATTTGTGTGCACGGGCGGGCACCTGGGTAGAACCACCGACGTTCCGCAAGCCTGTTGCATTAAAACTCGTAGTTAAATAATAGAAAAGTAACGTTTTATTTCCGTTTATCACATAACTTACTGTGTGGGAGTGGAATAACACCTTTCTATATTTTCGATACACCACTAGTTGTATAAGTATGCAGAATGAGCCTAGTATGCGCTGTCAAAAAAAAATCGATAATGACTATGATCTAATTCCCGCGGTTCATTTCGGTTTCGCGTGTTAAAAGTCGATTTGTGAGTTATGTGATAAATATAATCTAACATTCGTTCTCATTCATTATTGAATTTATAAAAATGATATAATGCTCGGCAGGAGCCTCGCATTATATCATTTTGCCAACTCGTTTAATAAATTAAATAATGAATGAGTACTCGTGTAAGATCCTCTATATACACCATATTGATCATTTGTAACCGTTTACCATCTAGATTCATATTGTGTGTAATAAGTGAATAAGATATGCTTGTATTGAAACAATGTCTAGTTTTGCTGTAATTTTCCACACATAATATTATGCCATTATCATATGACAAGCGTATAACACGTAATTTTGTTCAACAGATTCACATCTACAGTGCGACACTGACAAGGCCATGATACCCAACCATTACACGTGTCGGTCATGTGATAGGTACTGCATATCCACAATCCAGAAGAATGATTGCAAGTGGTGTCCATGTATGTAGTTATATTGTTAATTTAACTAATTTAAACGAATCGGTATGCTATATAATGTAATTACATGTATGCTGTTTTCTTTGTATTATATTATTGATTTAATATTAGGCAACAAGGAATATTTGAATACAGGACAGATTATGTGACATTAATGATGTTAAATATATATTCATGCATGCCATTTGAAATATCTGAATTTGTTTTTGTATGTTGTATGCTTTATTTGTTTTGGTTACAGTTCTATGTCGGATTATAAACCAATAAACTTGATTTGATTTGATTTGATTATATCCGCTCCGTTACCCTTCAATTAAATAAGTTTTCATGTGTTTAACATGTATCAATTAGACCACACTTACAAAATAAACTTGTAAAGGCATGATAGGCAGTGGCGCTATTCTTGCCCGAGAACATGGGAATAAGCGAGAAATCAACATATCATGTGGTTGTCTAATTTATACGTTTAATACACTTATATTGTGAGATTTGTAAACTAACATTTAACAGAACGTAAAGTGTATTGCATAAATATTTTAAAAATAACAAAAACATTCTCATTGTCATTTGTTTATAGATTATGGCCTACAACCCGTACCTACCCAGTTGTATGTGATGGTTCCAGAAAACAATGCAGTGAGAGATGTCGCCATCATCTTTAGCGTTGTAGCAGGGATCATAATCCTCGCTTTTCTAATAATATTACTGTGCTATTTTCACCATATGAAACGTTGTTTCTGGAAAGAAAACAACACAGAAGCAGTTCAAGAATGCGACGAACCCGTCACAGGTCCACTATTGACTGTCCAGGTAATTCGGTTTTATCCATCCATCCATCCATATACCCGTACACCCACCCAAGAAACATATCGACCCAAATCCGATCCAATTTACCCAAAATAAATACGCAAGAATAACACACCCACCCACAAACATACCTGTCTACTAATCTGCCTATCTTCTTTGAGCCTTCTATATATAGTATTATAAACAAAAGTTCCGAGAAAGGTTTGCAGGCGAGAGTCATACATTCGCGCTAAAAGAATATCCCCATGATCAACCTTGACCTTCGATTTACACTTTATACTTCGAATTAAAGTTTTTGGGTTGGTTCTGTTTAAAACGCATTATTAGACGAAGACCATTGATAAGTGATATATGCAGTTCGTCCCAAAGGTGGATTAACATGACCAACCTTGACCTTCTTTACATAATGATTTTGGTTGTGTTTACCAATATACATGCATTCTTCAAACGTCATGCAGATACATCTAGATGAGTAGAGTATTAAATATCTGGATCCAAATAAGCTCACCGTGATAGATTTTGACCAACCTTTAGTCTTCAGTTATTCCAGTTAAATGTGTCGGTTTGCTTCATTTTTAATTAGTCACTAGTAGAGCTATATTCTTCAGTCTGAATACATATATACGTACATGTATATGAACACTATAAATTCATACCAACAATATAAATAATATAAACATTACAAAAACAAATTCTTCTTCAACAATGCAAATGTATTATTTCTTGGCATCCATGTCAAAAATGATTAGCAAACTGAGTTAAACACTTGAAAACCAACAAACGGTATAAATATAAGGTCAAACACATTCAGACATATATATATTCTCCTTAAGCGACATGTCGGTTAAAAACATTTAGTTATAATAGTACAATCTGTTTGTATAGTATACAATTTTACTTCATTTATTAATATACAAGAACACGGTATTAAAATGTTAAATTAAGCAACATGTTCTGTGGTTCATAAATACAGAACAATCCCGGAATCGTGACATATTTTAAAGATAATAAAGGTACTATATATGCATTGACTATATATTGATAATAAAAAACAGATGTCGGATCCTAGATTGTAAGCCTTACTTATCAAAGATCTACGGTGTTTATGACATGACACTGGACATGTTATGTGCTGTCTTTGTTCTAAAACAAGTTTTTTTTTACGAAAACCATAATATTCTTAAACCCTGTAAAACATTTGAAAGTTTGTGATCACATCTACACTAAATGAAAGTTTACCGAAGTTCAGCAAAACACATAGTTGATACTGAATGCAATGTAGGCTGGTACTTTGAGGATTTGACAATTTGCGACTGCTGAAGCGTACTGTGCAAAATGTATTCTTGGTCTATATTAACTAAACGCTTGTCATTGACGATGTCTTTAATAACCTAAAAAAGTATGAAAGGAGAAATTTGGAAAGCGTCGAACACGATAAATACAAAAATTATTGCAATCTCGGTTTGATTGAGACTGTTTACGAACGGTAGTGAAAACTGCTTGCTACCGTTCACGCCCTCTAGCCCCGGGTTGAGCAGAACTCATTATTAAAAATGCCAATAGTACATAAATTTGAAACTTAACAGCCAGATGAGATTAACCTGCACACAAATGGTGGCGTTCCACGCGATGATGGTGAAGACGTTTCCGAAAACGAAGGCGATGATGCCATCGGAGATGAAATTGATGTTTTGAGAGGAGAGACTACAGAAGGCGAATATGCGACTGATGGATTAAGCATAGACTCAGTAGAAGCCGGACGTGATTCTGGAGTGGACACGGCAAAAGGAAGTGCATTGTCCGTGACAGAAATTCGACTTGTTACAGAGAGTACGTTCGTATTATAATTATTGCAAAAATGGCTGGTTTCAGTTTTATAATTATTTGTATTTGTTATCAAATTTATTTTAAAGTTGTTATATTCTTGTATAGATCTAGTTCTGTTATTAGTCATAAATTCAGGAATGGTCATCACAGCTAAAATTATTCTGCACAACAATAGAACAGTTTGTGAAACATACAGCTCTAGAAGCGTTTATATACTAGTATGGCAAAGTAAATTTCAAGGCATCATCAAGTGGTCCCAAAATGTTTAAATCTATATCAAAATACCGTTTTATTTATTAAACTAATAAGGTAAAGTCCATGTGTTTGCTTTTAAAGTAAAAAGCTTTGAAATACATAAACCTTTTATTTACGATTTCAACTAAAACACTTTATTATTTAAATTATCATTTAAACTGTGTATGCACGCTCCCGAAACCATAGAAAAGTAATGGCTTCCGACATTGAAAGCTGTTAATAATAATTGTTCGACGTTTGTTTTTAATAAATAGCGTTGCATAAATTAGTTCATTGACATGATATGCATTTGCATATGCAAGTTGAATTTACAATTCTTACTATATCCTGCTATCTCATAGTTGGATTACAATGTGTAGGCGAAACATAACATCAAAACAAATGTCATGATTATAATCACTATCAATTCCGTATTTGTGTGTTAACAGTGACATCTTTATTCTATCGCCAACAGATGAAAACGCTTTCGAGATTCCGATGACAAATTTACAGTGTGAAGGGAGACTTCCGCCGGTCACAGATGGTTACGCGACTGCGTTGGCAGATGGAGAAGATCTATGTAGCACAATGGTTTAGTTAAGTTATTTAAAATGGGCCTGGAATTCATCAACCATTCTTCAAGCTATCCTTTAAACCT
This sequence comes from Cyrtodaria siliqua, assembly GCA_037043455.1. Classification (NCBI taxonomy): domain Eukaryota; kingdom Metazoa; phylum Mollusca; class Bivalvia; order Adapedonta; family Hiatellidae; genus Cyrtodaria; species Cyrtodaria siliqua. Next base: position 34,192 of record JAWPHD010002125.1, on the reverse strand, counting down.
GAGCTCAAGTAATCAAATTTTGTTCACAAATATTTCTATGACCTTCAAAGATAAACAGTTGTATAAAGTCGCTATTTAGTAATATGTATCATCTGTATACATAGCAGCTTGTTATGAACGTTAAACTAACAGACATATTTGCGATTGAAATTTGCATACTTGGTCTAAAGTCTAAAAATATTCTTAAGAATGGTTAATGAAAAATGTCCCAATTCATATCAATCATTTTATGGTATTAGCTACCTGTAGTTCTGGTTGAACATATGAATTTACCATATATTTTAGCTGGAATCGGACTTGCAATGCTTATATTAATGTGGTGTGTAACCTAGGATAGCACATATGGATGTGTAAAAAGAATTTTCTTGTAAATAAGAGTTTCCTAAGTTTTAGTCCCTTTAGTTAAGAGAGCAGATAATATCATAACTTGTCGGTTTTAAGTTTACTAATTACCATAATAATATTGGATAAGTTCAGAAATGAGCATACTTGAACTATATATATATAGTACAGAGTTATGGTCCTTGACAATGTAAAATACTAGTATTTGCAATAATTAAATCGAATTTTAACCAATTCCGATTAAAAATATGCATATAAAAGATAACAATTTATTAAATGCGTTACACAGTTACAGCCCTTGATTATGTAAAATAGTCAGCTTTTTTATTGAATAATTTAAGTAACTAATAATGACTTGTACCCACATTTGGTGAGAATGTTTGTAACACACACACGTTTGTTAAGTATGACAATAGGAACAAAAGAAAGATTATCCCAGAGTCATTTTCATTGCTTATGAAACTAGAAGTGAATTTCTACCTGTTTACGCAATAACTTTGGTAATATTTTATGTGACCTTCATCAAGATTGGAAACAACGTATTCTCGATTTGATTACCATTATCAAATCTCGCTCTCGTTTTCACGAGATTTCGATTTTGGGGAGCCTCCCGCAATATTGTCCCATAGCAAATGCATTTTAAAACTTGACCGAGTTCAATTTCAAGTTAAATTCAGAATGAATCAATGAAAAACTGCATAAATTTAGCGATCGAATTTATACATAATTCTTGGCCCATTGTAACTTCAATGCCCACGTCGAGTTCACTTTAAAGTTAAATGCAGAATGAATCGAAGAAAAATGCAAAATCTAAAGTTTGATTGTGAAAATATAAATCATTTGAGACAATTTTATTAACAAATAACAAGCTTTGATGCATAAATTGGGAGATCGAACGTGTACAGTATTCTGAACTCCTTTGAAATTTGTGGGTGGAGTAATGGCGGATATGACGTCACAGGCACCCCGAACTCGAAATCTTCAGACAAAGGAGAGCTGATTTTGTTAATTGCAAAAGGGTGAATTTTAGATTGCTTTGGCAATTTTAGTAATTATCGACACATATATACCAGGCCTGGAATTCACCAACAATTCTTGAGAATATTATTAGACTTACAATTTAAATCTCATATATTTCTAAAAAGTTAATGCATCAACGTTTTTAGCTCTACTGGCCGAAGGCCAGCAGAGCTTATGGGATGCCGAGTTGTCCGTCGTCCGTCCATCGTCCGTTGTTAACTTTTGTTTCGTTAAGACTATAGGGCCTTCATTTTTCATCCGATCTTTACCAAACTTTAACAGGTTGTTATTATCAATGAAAGCTCGGACAAGTTCGAAAACCAGCTAGATCGGACTAGTAACGGCGGAGTTATGGTCCTTGATTTAGTTAAAAATGCTATATTGCTATATTTTGCCTCGTTAAGACGATAGGGCCTTCGTTTTTCATCCTATCTTTACCAAAGTTTACCACATTGGTAATATCAATGAAAGCTCGGACAAGTTCGAAAACCAGCTATATCGGACTAGTATCAGCGGAGTTGTAGCCCCTGATTTAGTTAAAAATGCTATATGTTTCATCGTTAAGACTATAGGGGCTTCATTGTTCATCTGATCTTCACCAAACTTTATCAGATTGTTAATATCAATGAAAGCTCAGACAAGTTCGAAAACCAGCCATATCGGACCAGTAACATCGGAGTTATGGCCCTTGATTTACTTCAAAATGATATATTTTGCCTCGTTAAGACGATAGCGCCTTCATATTTCATCCGATCTTTACCAAACTTCATGAAATTGTTAATGTCTATAAAAGCTTGGTCAAGTTCGAAAACCAACCAGATCGGACCAGTAACAGCGGAGCTATGGCCCTTGATTTTGTTAAAAATGCTATAATATGCCTCGTCATACGATAGGGCCTTCATGTTGCATCTGATCTTTGCCAAACTTTACCAGATTTGACAACTGTCTTTTTTATATTATTATTAATTTTATTTTAATTATTTTTTTGTTATTTTTTTATTTTATTTTTTATTTAATTTGTTGTTGTTTTTAATTATTATTATTTATTTTTTTCGTATTTTTTTTTGTTGAAATTATTCCTTTTCTTTTCATTTTTTTTTTTTTTTTTTAGCTCTATGTCGGACCAGTCGGACCAGTAACAGAGGAGTTATGGCTCTTGATTTAGTTAAAAATAAATGCTATATTTTGCCTCGTTAATACGGTATGGCCTTCATTTTTGATCTGACCTTTACTAAACTTTGCCAGATTCTTTAGTTATGGCCCTTGATTTAGTCAAAAAGCTGATTTTTGCCCGAAACTTTCAAAAAAAACGTAAATGGCAGTCACTCGCTTCTTTGATGTTATAAGAGCCATTTTAGCCAGTAGAGCGTCCACAGGCCCTCTTGGGCCTCTTGTTTACAATCTACTACGAACAAATATGATACATACAATGAAATAGCAACTGCATACGCGTGTTTGTCTTTGGGAATATTTGTTAACGAAATTTGAGAACTTGAGCTCAAATCTGAGAATAGTTTACAGACGTGTTGGTGAATTCCAGACCAGTTGTATGACTTTAAAGAAAGCGAAGTTTAGCTTGTGACTTTTGAGTTTGGCAATGTGCATAGTAGAACTTGTATAACAAAATTATTAGTTAGTCCTTCCATGCTAGTAGATTTTATTGAATTTTCATCAAATGTGTGTTACACGTTTGTTTTAAAAATGATCATAGACTAATGGCGGCAATTTCAATACATCGTCATTGCTCATGATTAAGAAAAATAGATGATTTTGTTTACACAATTACTTAAGTAAACTACATCTGACCTTTTCCTAAACGTTAGATATAGATTTCTAATTTGCGTCCCTTGATTTTAACCCATGAAAAGAACTTAGTTTATATATACATTTTTCCAAGTTGGCTTTAAATTTACTTTTATAAGATATTTACCTGCTTTGACCATACTAAAAATGGATGTATGCATACAATATAAAGTGCCATTGATTAAGGACCTATTTCCCAACGTTTATCTATACAAAGTAAGGCCAGGATTAATAATCACATGATCGCAAACACGTCTTTGATGATTGGGTATCAAAGGCTGCAGTTCCAGTTCACCACGCCATCCTCTCCGCCCCAGACAAATACAATAGGCTTGAAATAGGTCCTTAAGTCAATAAATGAATGTCAACAACGTTAGTAGTGATTTTCACTATATCTGGTATGAAAAGTTACATGTATCTTATTTATGTGCTCATTTATTCGCCTAAGTCCAGCAGAGCTTACGGGATGGCGAGTTGTCCGTCGTCTGTCGTCGTTGTATGTTGTCTGTCGTCGTCCGTTATCTTTTGCCTATTTAAGACGATAAGAACTTCTTTTTTCATCCGATCTTATCAAACTTGGCCAGATTGTTGATATCAATGAAACCTCGGACAAGTTCGAATACCAGCCAGGTCGGACCAATAACCCTAAAATTATGGTTCTTCAATTAATTTAATACGCTATATTATGCATAGTTAAGACTGATAGGACCTTCATTTTTTATCCAATGCTTTTTTTTTTAAGTTGGCCAAATTGTTGATATTAATAAAAGCTCACACAACTTTGAAAACCAGCTAATCGAACTGATAAAACTGGAGATATGGCCCTGGACTTGTTAAAGGCCTTCATTGTTCAGCAGATATTTACAAAACTTGGCCAAATTGTTGATATAAAAAAAATCTTGTTGGACAAGTTTGAAACCAGCTAAATCGGACCAATATGACTAGAGTAATGGCTCTTGATTTTCTTAAATACATCTATATTTTGCCTCGTTAAGACGATAGGGCCTTATATTTTAGGCTGATCTTTACCAAACATGGCCAGTTTGTTGATAGCAATGAAAGTGAGAACATGTTTGAAAACCGTCTAGATAAAAATATTATGATCATAGTTTTGGCCCTTGAATTGGTTAAATATGCGTCCGTCGTTAACGTTTGACTCGTTAAGACGATATGGCCTCCATTTTTCATCCGACCTTAACAAAACTTTACCAGATTGTTAATATCAATGTAAGCTCGAAAGAATTCGAAGACCAACCATATTGGACCAGTAACACCGCAGTTATGGTCCTTGATTTAGTTAAAAATGCTATATGTTGCCTCGTTAAGACGATATGGTCCTCATTTTTCATCCAATCTTTACCAACTTTACCAGATTGTTGATATTGGTGAAAGCTCAGACAAGTTCAAAAATCAGCCAGATCGGGCCAGAAACAGCTGAGTTATGGCCCTTGATTTAATTAAAAATGCTATATTTTGCATCGTTAAGACGATAGGGCCTTCTTTTTTCATCCGATCTTTTTTACCAAACAGGTTGTTAATATCAATGAAAGCTCGGACAAGTTCGAAAACCAGCTACATCGGACCAGGAACACCAGCGTTATGTGCCCTTGAATTATTGAAAATGCCATTTGCAGACATGTGAACACTCTCATGCCTTCATTTTGTATTCGATATTTCCCAAACTTGGCCAGATTGTTGATATCAATAAAAGCTTGGAAGAGTTTGAAAACCAGCCACATCAAACTAGTAACACCGGAGTTATCGCCCTTTTACAATATTTGGTAATTTACACTAGAAATCCAAGGGGTCGTGGGTTCAAATCTCACGGAGGTATATATATATTTCTTTTTCATCAGAAACCTTGGTTCATGGGTTCAATATTTTTTTATTTTTTTTTCATTTTTTTTTTTAAAATATATTTTTTATTGAATTTTCTCTTAAGAGAAACCTTGGTTCTTTTTTCTTTAATTTGGAGCTTAGGGGTCCTTGTTGGATCGGTTTTATAAAGAATTATAAGGAAGAACTTAAAAAATATTCTTCTCTGAAACTCAAAGAAATAAAGGTTTAATATGTTTTATTTATTACCAGCTTATGGATCCTCTACCAAGTTTCTTCAAATGGTGACGCTGGGGTCAAATAAACTTAAAAAATCTTCTTCTCTGAAACTATAAGAGCCAAAGTTTGTATTTACCATCAGCTTATTGTCCTCTACCAATTTTGTTCAAATGGTGACACTGGGGTCAAATTTGGCCCCGCCCCAGGGGTCACAGTTTTACATAGACTTATATAGGGAAATGTTTCAAAATTTTCATCTCTGAAACTATAAGTCAAAGGTTTAATATGTGGTATTTACCATCAACGTATTGTCCTCTACCAGTGACCCTAGGGTAAAATGTGGCCACGCCCCAGGGATCACAGTTTTCATAGCCTTATATAGGAGAAAACTTCAAAAATCTTCTTCTCTGAAACTACACGAGTCAAAGGTGTATTTTTTTTGTATTTACACTCAGCTTATGATCCTCTACCAAGTTTGTTTGAATGGTGACCCTGGGGTCAAATTTGACCACACCCCAGGTGTCACATGTTTTACATATACTTATATAGGGACAAACTTAAAAAAAATCCTCTTCTCTAAAATTACAAAAGCCAACGGTTTAATATTTTGTATTTACACTCAGCTTATGGTCCTCTACCAAGTTATTCAAATGGTGACCCTGGGGTCAATATTGGCCCAACCCCTGGTTCACAGGTCAAACTTGGTTTGAGTGTTTATATTAACGAAACTTTGTTTTGTATTAAAGCTAGCCAAACTTGAGCCAAATAATTCCTACCCCATATATCTTGGTAATTGAAGAAACTCTATAAACAACTAATTTGATACTGCCATATTTGACACACAATCTTTCTATCCCCACCCCACCCACCCAACCACCCCACACCACCATGGACAATATATAGCCAGTAGAGCGATACAGGCCTCTTGGGACTCTTGTTTGCATTTTTTTTAAATCGTTTTTTTAAACCCCGCTCAATAACCGTTCAGCATTGAGTATTTTAACAAACTATGTTAGATTCAATATGACAACCGTTCCAAAATTGTATAAACACTGAGGTAATGTATGAGCGACATCCCGGATAAAACCAATTGGCAAAAGTTGCAATTCAACAGAGGTATCAGGACTTCAATTCAAATTGAAAACTGCTTATCAAGGGAAATAAGAGTTGAAAAACAAGAGAAATAAAAACAAATTATTTGATAATCCGTTAATTCGCGTCTCTTTTCCTCTGGTTTAAACATATGTTATTGCCATATAAGTATGCAAGACTACAATGGGATCTAAGAACGTCGAGGAATGATCAGTCACTCCATAATTTAAGGGTGATCGATAACAAATATAGTTCCGTGATATAGTGTTTAATTTACAATTAAAATGTCCGATGGTCATTCTCAAGCTCATGACATCATTACCCTCAAAAAAGGATGTCAGGAAGGCAGAGAGCATATGTAAAATATAGTGAAACAACGATCAAAATAGAACAGCAGTATTCATAACTATACCACAATAAAACATCTGATACAATGTTTTTAGGGAAATAATGATTTCTCTGTATTGTTGGAAGTTATCCTAGAGTTTAGTTAGTTAAGTTGCACAGTACATCCAGTTGGCCTGTCTGATGTGTGCCTTGTGTGCATCGCAGGTCGTGTTGAGAGCTGTGTGCCCGCAGGATAGTGACTTTAAAGTTACACTTACTTAAATTGTATTTAGCTGTCTTTTGAAGGACCATCCCTTACCACATCTTACACTATCTTCACATATTTACATGCTATATTCATATGATAGAATATGTTGGCATAATACAATTAATACAGAAAACATTAATTTGAGGTGAAGGCAGGGAACATAATATGTTATTTTTTATTTGTTTTTTATTCATTGGAAATCAATACTTAACTTTAATAATTAAATTTCTTTCCTAAAGTTGGCCAGACATACTTAACAATATTATTGATTTGAGTCTGATGTCTGAATTAAAGATATTTACTTCCTGTTATACCGTGTTTTCTGAAAGTTTACTTTCATTAACAAACCTTTACGTTATTGTCCTTGATAATGCACTGTCCGTTATTCCTTATTAATATTAACATTGCCATTCATGTGTGTCATTTTGCGTGTTTTGGGGTTTACTGTGTTCTGTGAAAGCTGCATGTCCTGTTCGCTTTTATACTTATTTTTTATCTAATATTGGAATGGTGGTCATATTGAATCGTGACTAGCAATAGCAATAGACAAAATAAATGACCACATAATTAAAAATAATACATGTAACCAGTCATACCAACAAGTGCTTACTGATCCTTTGGGATCATCGAGCCCAAACACTATGGCTTTAAAGTACCGCTCAAGTCGGTGCCAGAGAGCTTGAGAGGTGTTGCATTTTATATTACCTCTCATAAATTGACTCAGTACAACTGAGTCTGCAACTGAGTCTGCTACTTTCTTCCCTTGTTTGTGTTCGATGCTTCTGATGGATACATTTTCCTGTATAACAATGTTATCTTATGCATGAGCCTTTGCTATGCTGTTATTAGTGATTACATCTGTTTACAAGTAGGTTATATATGTGTTTAATTTATACGCCTTGTAAACATGTATTTAATAATGCAAATATACTTCAAGATACAGTCGGACTTAAACTTGTAATGTTCGATCAGGTGTAATTTGTATACTCATGGGTTTTGTTGTAAAACACTAATGTATTTTTCCATCTCAAAATGCACGTATAATAGTTACAGTATGAACGAAAATGTTGGTTTAATTTGACATGCATAAAAGCCATCTGTAGATTTTGATACTACTAGACATGATTATCCGACGGCTATAGTGCTAAGGGGACCCAGATGTTCGTGGATGATGTTTATCGAACATAAATATACACTGAGGGACCATTTTTACAATGCCTCAGATATATTTGCTTAATACTGCATTGCATTAGGAAGTCTGTTCACTGTTTAATAACATGTAGCTCGTTGTTCCGTGCTCTGTTTTAACCAAAACATTTTCAGCATTTGTTAAAGTACCGTAACATTTTAAGTTGGTCTTTAAAACTGTGTTTGGATAAAAATTAAAATAGTGTTTATATTTTTAAAATGAGCAGAACTTTATTATATTAACTTACTTGAATTTATTTTCAGCCGAATTCAAAAGTAATAATTGTACTTACAGCTAAACATGTTTTATGATGCATTATTGATACAGGTACTAAATCAGCTGACAAAATTGTTGATGAATAAGTTGTTGACCTTAGTTGAATTTTGAAGATGCCTGAGTGATTCAATGGTTTACTTATTGTTATTTAGTTTTCAGCTTTTCAGTCCAGACGTCATGGTGGTGTTTTGAACTGCACGGGGTCGCCTTATTACCTATTCGATAGTATAATATTTTTAACAATGACGAGAAGTTCATTGTAGATAAAAATTGGCATTTTTAAAAACAATAAACTTTTTAACAAAGATACGGTTTAGTTACACTACTTGTTTCGATAGTTTTTAGTGAGAAGTCCTCAAACATCTGGTTAGGCCCTCGTATAATTATGTTAATAGAATACACTATTTAATTCCTTAGAAGTTGGTGGTTAGAACTATTATCAGAGGCAGTGGCTATGGATCCGAACGGGGTACTTTTACACGAGGCGGTAGTTAGAGTGCAATAGTACGCTTAAAGGGTCAATAGTCACTCCCGAGGACAAATAGTTCTAATCTAATACAATATATAGCGGAAATTCCCGAGTTGCGTTTGTTTTTTGTTTCAGTATAGTACACGGTCGCATGACTCGTGTCTGTCTTAAAGGTCTGTCTTATCATGACACAAAGGAAATATAGCAAGCTAAATTGCACAGTTAGCATATTTTCCATCAGAACGGTCAAAACTATTAATCACACGTAACAGATTTTAGGCCAAGAATCTTATGATATATATAACAGTAGTGTCTGTTTTTGTTAGTGTTGGTTTTAATTATTTTCATATATTTGATATTTACGATTAAATTCTATTATTACATGTACGATTATGATACTACTTCAAAATAATGATAATTTTCGTAAACTATTGATTCAGTTATATTTCTGAAATTCAGCATTTGGCATCTATGGCACACGGACAACTTGTGTAGTTTTTTCAGTGACTCACTGTTAATTGCATACATTCAGGTAATTAAAAGTTCATATTAACAATGTATGCATGATTATTTTGTTTTAAACTTAAAAGCATTGATCGTTATTTACCAAGAGCAGTATCATAATAAGAGTGTGCTTAATGCATTTGTTAAATATTCTTCTGTTTAATGTGTGTCTGTGTTGAAGTGTGAACTTGTATTCAGAAATATTAAATATGTATAAGTTAAATATTCACTTTTTAAAAAAAAATAACACTCAACGTATTCGTTTTGAGCAATATGTGTTAACCATATCAAATAGATAAGCAATTTTTCGAATGGAGCATATGTAAGGTACTGTAAAATGACTAATCCAGATAGACACATATTTATATCTGAGAGAACGTTAAGCTTTATTTACCAAAGTCCAGAAGAGCTTAGTATTTCGTCCATCTTCTTCTGTTCATTGCCGTTCTTGTTCGTTTCCGTTCTTTAACAATTAAATAAAACTGGTATCCCATTTGAGACGTTTAAAAAGGAACACGATAAAATTGAATTGTTTATCAATGACGTGACTCAAACTAATTTGCTTACTAAAGACATTGTGCTTAGTAAATACGTGTTTTAAAAACTGTGTATAGTTCAAAAGAATGTTTTGGAATAATCTTGGGACATATGTTGTAGTTCATTGTTATACATATAGTGTACACATCTAGGAACATGTGCGTACATTTCTCGAATTTTGTGATTTAAAACTGCAAATATTTTATGCTGTATACTTTAGGTTATATTTACTTACTTATATTCATTATATGGAAACTTCATAAAGGTCGACTCTTATCAGTGAATGTATCAGTTAATCATATTTGAGTATTTGTTTTTTTGGTAGAGACACGTTTACATAATATGTAGTCTCGTCTCTTTAAACACCGAGATGGGCGTAGCCCATAGTTTTTTTTAAAAAAATCAACGGACTGAGAAAGATTATATATGTTTTGTAGTATGGTGTACTTTGGGATAATATCAGGATAACTACCGTTCTCTTCAGATTTATTGGAAGTTAGAGCATGGTATATCTCCTCCCCCTTATTAGTTCTAAATTAAACGATTTAATACTTTGCATTCATCATAGGAAATATTTCACCAACCTTCCTACAATGGAAGTAAAGGCATTCGCTGTGTTATCATGTCCCAACCAGAGTGTTCTTGTATTTCGTTTCGATAAGTCACATGATGTTGGGTACATAGTTTCAAAAGTAGCTATACCGTATAAGCATATAGTTTTTGTGAACATTCCTAATTGATGATTGTACAGATTGTTATGATATATTGATTTTCTTTTTATTTGATAACATATGGTATTCAACTATCTCAAACATTTTTAATACGATTTCTTCATTTCTTGATGTGTTAACACTTTATAGCTACTCAGATTGCTTACTATTGTTTATGTGCACATTTTGTGATGATATCATAACTTACACTATGTGATATTACGTTATATAAGCCTTGCGTACACAACGTATAGCCAGTTCGGAGATCGTTCACATGCAGAATGATAGGAATCAATCAGATTGCAGATAGTATCATTTGTTATATACTATTTCATACAAAATTGCGATGCAACTAATCGATTGTACTGACCTGTCCTAGCCCCATATAAGGCAACATTTTTCAAAACAATACCATGTTAACCTATTTCAAAATGATTTACGAAACTACTACGAATAAATCTAATTGGTACCTACCATTTTGCATGTGAGTACTCTGTTGAAGACAAACATAATATAAATGTGTTTAGAATACCGTTGATCAAATGTATTTTTAATTATGGATACCTAAAGTAATACCTTTGATTCTGGGTTAATTATTTAAAGGGGCACACGGCCATCTTGATATTTTTAAAACTCACGGCGTCCCGTTAGTTTTTCTACATAACTTGCATTTGTTCAATCATTAATTATAAGAATAGTATAATGAAAATTGTTTTGCATATTATTAACTGTAGATTATATTGCACCAGTAATATGTTTAAACCTATGGTAGAATAAGACGAAACAATGAAACTCAAAATGTTATTGAATTATATGCAAGCAGGTTTAAAGAAAAAATAATACTGGATAAATCATGTGAGACGCTAATTTTAATACTTTATAAACACCCAAGATTACCATGTGTTCCTTTAAAGAATAACTCATTTCACTGAGTTCTTTATATGTGCTATATATAGCTATTGTACAATATTTTAATGTATACCATTTTATTAGTGTGTTTTTTGTATTTCCTTGAAAGGGACTGGAAGCGATCTACAAACATTATGGGTGTCAATCCAAACATCAATCTCGTTAAAATCATATCCTAATTACGCTTTGATACTCTCCGCTATACACTTCTCAAAACTGCTAACTACACCGCTCACGTTTTGGGTTATATATATCGATGGGTTGAATGTTTTTCAATAAAATAAAAAGGAAATACCAATTCAATCATTTTTACATCATTTCATTTTATGTTTTTCATGGGCAATGCTAGAACTAAACCACAATAAGCAATTACAAACGACCCATGTAAACACTAAAGTCACACTTTTCCCATATCTACATAAAGTCACACTTTTCCCATATCTACATGTAGATATGGGAAAAGTGTGACTTTAGTGTTTACATGGGTCGTTTGTAATTGCTTATTGTGGTTTAGTTCTAGCATTGCCCATGAAAAAAATAAAATGAAATGATGTAAAAATGATTGAATTGGTATTTCCTTTTTATTTTATTGAAAAACATTCAACCCATCGATATATATAACCCAAAACGTGAGCGGTGTAGTTAGCAGTTTTGAGAAGTGTAGGTAGTGTAGAGGATCGTAGCGTGATAAAAGGTCTGATTTGAATGAGATTGTCCAAAATTAACACTGAAACCATCATAATGGGCTTCAACTTCATATAAGATGAGTAAATGCTCAAAATAGGGCCCCATGTTCCGAGGTTTAGGAAATAGACTATATGTTATTTGAAATATTTGTCGTTTTGATTTCTTTGTTTGGTATTTAACGGCATTTTGCAGCACATGTTATCTTTTTTATTAGCTCACCTGATCCGAAAACTTGGAAGGGAGTTATTGTGCTCACTCTTCGTCCGTCACCCTTCGTCTTTCGTCTGGCCGTCCGGTGTTACATTTATATTCAAACAACATAAACCGAGTCAGTGCGTCACATGTTTTACATAGATTTAGATAGTCGAACAGTTGAACATTCTTCTTTTCGGAAATTGCCAGGTGAAGAGGGGTCATATACTGTATGTAGCTTTATCTTATGGGCCTCTTCCAAATTTATTCAACCTTGATAACCCTGGGGTAATTTTTGTTCCCGCCTCGAGTGTCACAGTTTTACATAGATTTATACAGGACAAATACGTTCGTTTCAAAAAGATATAGTTCTAATAATTTGCATATATGATTCTTTTATGGTCTAATACAAGTTTGTTCAAATGTTGACCCTGGTCTTGTTTACACAGTTCATCATAAGCAGGCGTGTATGCCGTAGCTATACAACTTTGCAACATTTTTATCCATTGTTATTTCCCCTTAAACTTTGAATTTATAAAGAAAACTCTTCCTATGATTTTACGCTGACTGCTATTTAAATGAACTAAAACTGTGCATACTAGACCCAATTTGTCGGATATCATTTCTTGGCATGAACTGAAAGAGGGTTTTGTTTATAAAATAGTATAGAATATTATGGTTCTCTGTTCATTTGTCAGCTTGTCTCATCGTCAGAGTTATCAGTTGAGCGATTCAAGGCCACTTTGCTCTCTTTTTAAATTATTTGTGCATATGATATAAAACAGATGACATTTTTATTATTTCAAATGCTAAATAATCAAGGGTGATAATTCCTCAATTTATAAAACAAAAATACTAAATTTCTAAGTATGACTTTGAGAGCACTGGAGGTTTCATCACAGTAGTTTAACATTGCACACTATGGATCAATAAATAAGGTTTGGGTTCAAAATGGCATCCAGTCCCATGGCATTGGCATCCAGTCCCATGACATCCAGTCCCTTTAAATCATGTTTGCATCAAATTACCTTTCTTAATCATGTGTTGCTATGTATATACAGTTTTACATATTAAAAAATGTCATTAATCTTATATATTCGGAGAAAACAGAAAGTACATACCACCTCCTTTTACCCATATCTCAGAAATAGTTTTTTCCAAATAAAACGTGTTTGCATTTTTTAAAAAGTTTGTGTAAATAAGGTAATAATTTAATAGTTTGATTTTAGAGACTTAAGGTGGTATTGATCGGAAGGTTAGATATAACGTGAAAAAACATGTCAGCGTATAGTATGTAGAGACAACAGTGTCACTATCTGGGCAAACTTAGTAAATCGTCTAAGTTATACGATAAGGATTGTAATTGCATCTGTTCATGATAAGAAAAATAAAGCAAAACGTTTCACATAACTCCGCATACTTTTTTGTCTGGGTATTTAGAAGGTTAAATTTGTTTGTTTTATAACATTTATATATTCGTGTTTTCTGTAACGGGCTTGACGCATTGTGTATTATAAATTTAGCATCAAATATTTTAAATACTTTTTTTCGTAAAGGACAAGGTATGATAAGGGGGGTATTTTGGCCCCCAATATGTTCAAAAGGAAAAAAAAAATGACATCTAATTTTTTGTGCACGTTGAAGTAAATTGATCATATTCTATCTTCAAACGATATTTTTATTTATTATATTTGTCTAGAAGAATTAATAGGGTGTCAAAAAACGGCATTTTTGGTAATTTCGTTATATTTTGTAGATTTTGGATCTTTCTGGGAAACATTTTGATCCTAAAAATATAGAGCGCACCTGATAATGCATCCCTATCAAGTACATGTTTCAACAAAAAAATTAGCTGTGCTCGGGAGTGCGCTCTGTATTTCCAAGACCAAAAACTGATTGAAAACTTCTGAAAATGAACCAAAACTGTCATTTTTTTAAAGAAAAGGCCTTGTTTGTGAGGCTGTTAAACTTGTAATGAGTTTTAATAATGATTCAGTTCATTTGTAGCTAAACTAAATATTCAAAACGTGTGCATTAAAACGTTCAATATTGGGGCCAACTTTGCCCCTTATCATACCTTTATAAGGTTAGTGCATACATGCATCTAAAACTATATATAGGCGTATATTTTATAAGTGTATGTATTATTTTTAATTAGGAGAGAAAAAACAACAAGTTTTGAGTCGGAGGTATGCAGAAGGATCGCCCGGGTTACAGGAAACAGATTTGTGTTGCTTTATTATTTTCTTTATTGCTTTATGTGTGGAACAACTAGATGTGTAATATATAATAAAATATAGTTGCAGTGTAATTGTTGATTTTGTTTCTACCGCAAATATATAATACGACCTACATAACTCTGGCAGTGTTTTCAAACTATCCGAGGTATTTCGAGTACGCTAAAAATTATAAAAGCATAACATGCATTAAACAAGGTTGATGCACGGTTGATGCACTGCCTCTTTTTTTTTCTGAAAAGAACATTTTTTGAACGAACAACAGTAAATCCAATGATATTTATTATATAAATATAGTTCATTGCACCTGTTGCACGATCTTCAGTACTATTATTTGAAAAATGTCTAAGGCAGATGCTTCCTTCCATACTTTAAGTAACAAGAAAGCTAACGACGGTCGCTCATTACAATTCCGTATACATGTATGACATTTAAAGACTGTATTTTAAGTAGTTTCTCAGAAAATAATTTAAATGAAAACTTGAACACTTACTTCACACAAACTAACTCCCTGACGTCAGTGTGGCGACACACAAACTAACATCCTGACGTCAGTGTGGCGACACACAAACTAACTCCCTGACGTCAGTGTGGCGACGCACAAACTAACTCCCTGACGTCAGTGTGGCGACATTGTGCATCTAATTTTATATCTGCGCACTTAAATAATAAAGCTCATTACACATATTACTGCATGTAGGTCAGAATGATCAGGCTTGACCCACGAAATGTTTTAATATAAACGCAGCGGATCAGCTAAATATTTGAATGTATTCTGTTCCTTTTCTCGGCCTTTGTCCTCCTTAAGCGAAAATATCGACATAGTCAAAATACTGTCGTTAGTTAGTTAGTTCGTGTGTAGCAAATGTTCACCTTTGCGTTTAACTTATTTTCTGAGAAAATTCTTACCATGCAATATTCAAGTGTCATACATATATACATATCGGTCTTCTCATATCTATTAAATGTAGGGCATTATTTAAGAAATAATAAATACGTACCTGTATTTTATCGGTGAATAAAATACAGTAATAAGTTGGATGCGTAGTAATTAAATCACGAGTGCGTTAGAAAGAGTGATTTAATTACTCGCATCCGAACGACATTCGATTCTAACACGACAATAACCCCATTGTTTACGCTATTGTGGGGGCACTATATTATCTCGGAGGACAAAGTAATCAGGCTGCTATGTTCATAGGCTGTTGCGTTGGACGTCCCCCGTAAGTAACGTTCTGCACGGTACAGTATGTTTAAATACACTAGTAGTCACGTGACAAACAATTAAGTCGTTGCTTGCGTCATATAGCTTGTGCTGTATGACGTCAAATGTTTTCAGCTTGTTCTAGATGATTATTAATATTATGTGTATTGATGCATTATGATGGGTTTATATCGGAGGTGTGCAAGGTTTGGGAGCATGGCAAGTTTGTTGCAATTAAAATTTCATTAAAATTACTGTTGAGTTTTTCTTCGTGACATATATTTACCAAAATGTTTATTTGCTTTCGTTCTGTGACGTTAACGGTATAAAAAGTGACGCCATGTAACGTTGCACTTCCAACGGCTACAAAATAAGTGGGGAATTAACGGAACAGCTGTATTTTACCGTAAAATAACACACAGTTGTCTTTCTTCTTTGTGTATATGAAAGACTGCGCAGGTCGTGTTATAATAACACTTTATCTACATTTGGACTCTATGTATGTTAATATAAAATGCTAACGTTTGTGTTTCTCTAAGATACTGTTGTCATAACAGTCTCCAAACTCCGTAAATTCATGTTTACAGGGTCGACGTAACTGAACAGAACTTACAACAAAATGATGATCAGAGTTTAAGGGTCTCCAGTACTAAACGGTACATGGAGAAATTGCACTATACTTTACAATATATATGAGGTCTAGTTCATTCTAACCAAAGCGAACCCTAAGATGGTCGCTTAAAATAGACTAAATAAATAAACCTTTGTCATCGCTACTCCTACATATCCCAGTTGCCAAACCCCATTTTTAGCCAAGACCCAACATTATCGTCCACAGAGTGTTTTGATAGTTGAGTGTTTTGATAGTTTTAATATATTTAAGGTATTCTGCTTCTGAATATGAATGATGCCATTTGGCATCCTAGAGGAAATTGAAATATCCAAGATGGCTACCGTGACTTTAAAATGACAATATCTTGGCTTCTGCATTAGTTGGGACACTCATTTTTGTGTCTATGACTAGGTTTTTGGGTTCAAGGAATCCATTCTTGACTCCACCTTACTTATAAGTTAAAGACAAATATCCAAGATAACTGCCAATATGGCTGCCGTGACATTAACATGACAATATCTTGGATTCTGCATTACCTAGGACAATCACGTTGGCGTCTATGACTTTTTTTTTTTGGTTTAGGAATCCATTTCTAGCTTCACCTTACTTCGAAGTTAAATATAAATATCCAAGATGACATTAAAATGACAATATCTTGACTTATACATAAGCTAGGACAATACTGTTGGCGTCTGCTGCTAGTTTTATACGGCCGAGGCACCGTTTTCTTACTTCATTGGACTTCTACAAGTATTTAATATTTATGTATGGCTGCCGAGATTGCTATCATCAATGCAAACTTGGCCATTAAACCCAAAACCACGAGTTAACCTGAACTAAAAATAATGTTTACAAGCTGCTTTCATTAAATTGCAACTTTGAAAAAAATGCTGCCGAGATACCTACAAAAACATATTAGGGTTTTATATCGGCTTCTAACGGACGTATCAGTTAACGAGATGAGGCACACGTCATCTGGTTGACTATTGACCTGAATATCACCGTCAACACTTTCATCGCTAAACTCAGCATCATCATTTGTCCTTCTATTTTGGCAGTTGCTTTGACAACAGAAAATAGTGCATGTTAAATGATCAATGTAACAACCACAGCTCGCAGTTGAACAGGGTTGCTCAGATGCACAACCGCATCTTGTCATCTTAAGGATAGCAGTTTAGCTCTGGGGGAACATCTGATCGCATTGTCACATTTGACCAGTCAGTTAGAAATATAGCTACAAAATAAAATCAATAAAATCTTAAACTGTACCATTTGACGGCCAGTTAATTATCCAGGACGCCTTAACCATCGATAATACTGACTTTTTTCAGTGTGGATTTAGTTTTTGTTATTCTCATATCACCACTTTCTTCAAACATTGATGTTAGTAGGCGCAAGTTCATGGCTGAAACCATTTTGTAGATCTATGTCACGCGAGACAGTCAGGCCCATGACTCTAGAATATATTAACTGTATGACCTACTAAGCGTAAAATTAATAGAGGTTGTTTTAACATGGGTACTATTTCTGTAAAGTTTCAAAATTGTAGGACTAATAGTTACAAGTTACATGTGAGTAAATTGTCTTAGGATTCGGTCATTGTCAGTTCAATGTGACCTTGATGACCTACTGAACCGAAAAGTAATAGGCTTCCACCTCTGACCAAGGACAATGCACCTATGAAGTTCAATAAGTGTTGGTATCATATTTCCGGGATTGTCATTTGCAATGTGTATGTCCATATGAAAACATGATGATCTTGACCTTTGACCTATTAAACCTAAAAGTCATAGGGTTCTTCTCTCAGCAAGGGAAATGTATCTACAAAGTTTTATGAGTGTATGTTTTATACTCCTGGAGTTATCACTTGGAATATGTACTGGTGACCTTGACCTTTGACCTAGTGACCCCCAAACCAACAGTGTTCCTCCTCTGACCAAACGCAATGTATATATGAAGTTTCATGAGTGTGAGCCTTTTTTGATTTCTCAGTTATTTGGCACACTGTGTATTACCATATAACGTCATGGTGACCTTGACATTTGGCCTACCGACCCCAAAGACAATAAATAAGTTTCTTTCTCTTGCCAACGTCAATGCACATACGAAGTTTCATCTGTGGGAGTGTTATGGTTTTAATGTTATCGCACAGAATGCATATTAAAAAATAAAGTCATAGCGACCTTGACCTGTGACCTGTTAACCCCAAAGAAATATAATATTTTCTCTTACCAAGGCCAATGTACCTACTGGCCCCAAAAACAACAGAGTACCTCTTCAACTAGGGAAATGTACCTATGCAGTTTTATGAGTGTAGGTGTTATGGGTTTGATGTTATTGTGTGGAATGCATATTTCAATATAAGGTCACTGTGACCTTGACCTTTGACCTACTGACCCCAAACACATGAGGGTTTCTCCACTCACCATGGGCAATGTATGTATGAAGTTTTAAAAGTGTAGATGTTTCAAGTTTGAAGTTATCATAATGAATGCGTTTTCTATATAAGGTGACACTGACCTTGACCTATGACCTACTGATCCCAAAAGTAATAGGGATCCTCCTTTCACCTAGAACAATGTATCTAAGACGTTTTATGAGTGTAGGTGTTACAGTTTTGAAGTTATTGTGCAGAAGGCATATTTCCCTATAAGGTCACAGTGACCTTGACATCCGACCTACAGCCTCAAAAGCAATAGGGCTCCTTCTTTCACCTAGGGCAATGTACCTATGAAGTTGTATAAGTGTAGGATTTACGGTTTTGGAGTTATTATGCGGAATTCATATTTCCATATAAGGCGACCTTGACCTTTGACCTACTGACCCCAAAAGCAATAGGTTATTCCTCTCACCACCTAGTGCAATGTACCTATGCAGTTTTATGAGCGTATGTGTTACGGTTTTGAAGTTATTGGGCGGAATGCATATTTCCATATAAGGTCACTGTGACCTTGACCTTTGACCTACTGGCCCCAAATGCGATAGGGTTTGTTCTCCCACCTAAGGCAATGTACCTGTGACGTTTTATGAATGTAGGTGTTATGATTTTGAAACTTGTGCGGAATGCATATTTCCATATAAGGTACGGTGACCTTTACCTTTGACTTACTGGCCCCAAAAACTACAGGGTACCTCCTGACTATCTAGGGCAATATACCTATGAAGTTTTATTAGTGTAGGTGTTATTGTTTTGAAGTTACTGCGCGGAATGCATATTTCCAAATAAGGTAACCGTGACCTTGACCTTTGACCTACTGGCCCCAAAAACAATACTGGTCATCCTCTCACCTAGGGCAGTGTTATTATGAAGTTTTATGAGTTTAGGTGTTAGGTTTTTGAAGTTATTGTGCGGAATGCGTATTTCAACTTGACCTTGACCTTTGACCTACTGGCCCCAAAAACAATAGGGTTCCTCCTCTCACCTAGGGCAATGTATCTATGACGTTTCATCGATGTAGATGTTATGGTTTCGAAGTTATCGTCCGGATTTCGTTTTCCCATATAAGGTCACGATGACCTTGACCTTTGACTTACTGACCGTAAAACAATAGGGATTTTGAAGTTTCATGAGTGTAGGAGTTATAGTTTCGAAGTTATCGTCCGGAATGTGTTGTGTGTTTTTTTAAGGTCACGGTGACCTTGACCTTTGACCTACTGACCCCAAAAAACAATAGGGATCCTCCTCTCACCTAGGGCAATTTACCTATAAGTTTCATGAGTGTAGGTGTAATGGTTTCGGAGTTACCCTCCGGAATACGCAATTTTTTACGGACGGACGGACGGACGGATGGACGGACAGGCGGACAACCCCATACCATAATATATCCCGTTTTTCAAACGGGCGTATAAAAAGGAGAAATATGCAAAACCATCTTTTCTGAAATTGTCAAACAAGCTTATAATTTCATAACAGAATAGATCACGCAGTTAATGGCATGCCATCGTAAATTCCCGAGACCACAGTAAAGTATTCATGTCCTTTAAGTATATCTGGTATACATATGGTTATAGGGTGGGTATCTCAACGGTTTTGAAGTCATGATACAGGGGCTATGTCCCCAAGGGTGGTAATGGACCCCGGAGCAGGCGCTGGTTGGTTGTTTTTTTTTGTGTCAAATCGCGCTCACATGCATACATTCTACCTTCTCACGCATTCTAACAATTTTTTTACCAAAACTATTTTTTTGTCTGCGATTTATTTTAATAAAATTTAGTATATTTTATACCATAACTCGATCAAATTTAAGGTTAACACAATAAATTGCCATCGGCCCATTTTTGACACTTGCCGTTCCAAAGCGGTATCTCTATTGTTGACCCGTTTATGTTTGTGGTGTCATAACTTGCCTTTTATACATATTTGTAATTATTGTCTGTTTCTGTGCGTGTGTTGGTTGACAATGGTCATTGAATGCTACATTTCCTTTTCCTTTTCGACCTTTTGTTTAGTATGGTTGAACTCTGTACCCCTTGTCGCAGATTTGTTTTTATATTGATATGAAAGAGATTTCATGTTTGGTCTTTCACCAGATACCCAGGCAGATGTTATTGAAGCCTTTAATGACACCTCTCGGTATCTGTATGACATATTGACCATTCACAACCCTTTCTTTTCTACTATGGTTAATAATATATGTCCTAAAGAACTTCAACTTACCAAAGCTAATATTTCTGATACTAACGCTTCTTTTCTCGATTTACATCTCTCTATTGAAAATGGTGAAATAATTAGCAAAATCTATAACAAGGGAGATGATTTTAATTTTTATATTGATAATTATCCCCATTTAGATGGGGATGTTCACCGAGCAACTTCTTATGGGGTCTATGAGTCTAGAGCTTGTACTCGAGTTGAGGACTTTAATATTGGTAATCTTTGTTTAACTAAAAGCTACTTCATCAGGGCTACCGTTACCATAAAATTCGTAAAATCTTTGCAACATTTTATTAAGGTAACCCTGTTCTTCTTTCCAAATACAAAAGTAATTTAAGAACTCTTCTGCAACAAGGACTATCACAACCTGACTTCTATAGTGACGTGATTTACAAACTTCGTAAGATGATCCTTGGTCATGATCACTTTCAAGCTATCTTTATTAAACTTGTTAAAAGGTTTATCAAAAGAGGTTATGACCCTATCATTTTGCAACGCACTGCTTGGTGGTGGACCCATTTACAGTTCGCCACTATGATTTCCTCTTTAATTGTGCGATAACCGGACAGGCTGTGGAACCTATGATGACTTCTACCTAAAGCCCAAAATGACGGTGACGTTTGATGTGTGTCTGCAATATTGTCTTGTCGTGCCCTCAGTCGTTTATTTTATTGTTGCTCTGGCTTCTGCCAAGTCATTGAGTACCTTCTTTGTGGCTTTCTAGGCTATTGTTTTTTTTGTATTTATATATAAACGTCTTTTTGTTTTACTTATATTGCCTATTAATGCTGCCTTGTTGGTTAATGGCGGGGATTTCTTTATTTGCACTGACCCGTTTTATTGGGATGACAGTAGGGTAAGTGTGAGGTTTAGTGCACCCTAGAACCGGGTTTAAATCCCCAACGACCTTTTTTGCCACTGACCGTTCCGAGGCGGTATCCTTATTGTCAACCCTTTTTGTGTTTGTGACGTCATACGCCTTTATTTCTTATTAACATTGTCATTCAGGTTTGTCGTTTTGCGTGTGTTTGGGTTTACTGTGTTCTGTGAAAGCTGCATTTCCTGTTCGACTTTTATACTTATTTTAACCAGGAGTTCCTTATCGCATACGTATATTGTTTGACTGAAATGAATTCAATCAAACTATCTCATCATTTAATTAGTATTTCGAATAAACATATGCATATGTCTATGTTAAAATTCACAAAATCCAACCAACGACCGTCTATGGTTTCAGGGGGATTCTCCCCCACTGACCTCCTTAGCCCTAACCAAGGATCAACCGCCCTTTTTGCTCCCTCTTACTCTAGACTGCCACTAGGCATTGACAGCTAAGCTGAATGTTTCATAGAAAGTGACCCATTACAAATCGGCAATATATATCTTAATTGAACTGAAATGTTCACGTTTATTGAAGACAATACAAGAAATGAACTCAGTTAGCATTCTCTAAAACATAATACACCATATGTATTTGTATTTTCATTGTAGAAGGTTCGGACCAGCCAGGACTACAAGCCGACGCAAACGGTAATAGTAACTACGCTACTGCCGTTAGCTGCGATAGCTCTGGGTTTGGTGGCTGTCGGAATTGTCGGACTTGTGTTACTTTTTCTCTGTAAGAAGTTTCACTGCTGTAGACATAAACTTGCAGCGGGAACAGTAGAAGCAGCACTTGAAAGTGGTCCACTCATTCCGGTAATTTCATTTCATTATTTTGTTTTATTTCGTCATGTTATCTGGGTGGTTCTGCAATGTACAAACAGCTATAAATAATTAATATACTAAATAAAAAAAGAAACGTCCACTGATGTTGATTAAAACATGCATTTTGGCCACAAAAACAAATTAAATCTATTAACTTTACCAAAATTACCAGACAATATTCTCTATATGCTCCTTACCAAAAAAAATCACAAAAAACGTAACACAGATTATGTAGATGGCAGCTTTTGATTATCAAAAATCATCTAATTACCTTCCTTTAACATTTCCTTATCATCCATTTAAGATTATTGCTTAGCAAATTTGAAACTGTTTAATGGGATATTAAGTACTTACTTAAGTGTGCTTAATATTATTAAAACGCTGTTTAAGCTTGTATATTCCCTCAAAAACCGGCCTATGGAAATACCAGCAAAACAGTCGGACGTTTCTTTTTTTGTTCAGTATAGTTACAACGTTGTGTCGTGTCGAACATTTTTGTTTTAGTTGTTTAGTTTGTTTTCTTAAAATACTAGTCTACTGTTGTTTGTGGCGCTTGTTTGAGCAACATTTGTCAAAAACTCAAAAATAAAACTTTCATATTATGCATCTCGAATTTAAATCTAATACAATAGGTGAAGTGTTTTATAACTATCATTCATACAGCATTTTACCTTTCGTTCCATTGGCAGGAACTGAAGGAGAATGGCGTTATCAATCAATGTGGTGTAGGTGATGCTGGGTATAAAGACGAGGATGACAACCGAGAAAGAGAAGACGACGGAGTAGATGTAGACGCAAGAGCATTTAACATAGAATCTGAAGACGCCGACAAAGGTGAAAATATCAGAGGTGAGGACAATGGAAAAGAGGAATGCGGCAAAAAAGGTGTAGAAACAAAGCCGAAGCCTGTGTTGATGCCGAAGAAAGGAAATACGCTACACAATATGAAGGCATTGGAGGACCTGCAGATGAAAAATACGGACTACTAATGAGTCCCTTGGGAAGTATGTATTTTTAAAATGGTTGTTTTATGTTCTGTACAATAGAATGATTCTCAGCACTGAACTCAGGCCTGGAATTCACCAAAAATTCTTGAGAGTATTCTTAGACTTCAGCTCAAGTATGCAAATTTCAATCACAAATAATTCTATAAATTTACAGAATAAACGTTCATAACAAGCTGCTGTGTATACATATGATGCATACTAATAAATAGCAACTTTTTACGATTGTTTATCTTTGATGGTCATAGAAATATTTGTGAACGAGTTTTCAGCACTTGAGCTCAAGTCTAAATATAGTTTCAAGAATGGTTGGTGAATTCCTGGCCAGGTAGAAGCCAAACTCAATCCAGGACATAAAATAATGTTTCCAAATAATGTGTTACTGCACGAAAATTAATTTATTTTATATGTATGACAACAGCAATTAGCCTATATCATGTCTAATATGATAACTGTGTATTTTCTAATAACATTTAACACATATGGTCCTTAGATCATTTGCATTGAAATGAAAATAAAGTGTTTTGACGTCCATTGCATAGGAGATAAATTATGAACCGGAAAAAAGATGAATACAATGTATTGCATATCTCAGAAAATTAGTATGAACATCTTTGCAATTTGTCTCTTGAATTCAAAGCAGTTTATTAAGAAGACATTTATTCTAAAGCTGCTATACTTTTCTTTAATAGCAAGAGTAATCAACGTTCCAATGCACGCCTCAAGAGAAGGATGGAACATAGAAGATGAGACGAAAGTGTGCATGATCAAGTACACGTTTCACTGGACTTTAATAGCTTTATTTCGAAACCTATGAACAACTTTTTAAGGGGTTTAACGTCATGGAAGTAAACGTACAAGTGATGTGATAGATGGGAGGGTTACATTGCAAATATAGTATTAGCTATACAACTTTTAAAGCGCTGTTTCGTTGCCAAGTATACACCAACACTTTATCTTGTATATTCATGTGTTTGAAGAATGGATAGCGGGTTATGGGATTGGGGTGGGGGTCCCTTGCCTAGCCTACAGGCCTCATCGTGGTGCAAGGGTGACATTGATGCCTTTGGAGTATTAATATAATATTCAAAAGCATCAGTGACCAACGTGTAGGCTCAAGGATTAGCTGTTATCAACAGATTTAAGTAATTTACCCTTCTTTTATGAAACATAGCACACTTTCAATAATAGTAAATGCGTTTCAACCGGATGTGCAGTTATATAAACATGGAATTACATCTTTGCATCTTCCCTGATTTTTATGAACAAAATTCTAACAGTGTTATTTATGGAGCTTATTCAGACTGGAGTTGGAACCGGGTGTCAGACCGAAATGACGTTCTAGGTTGTTCGTGGCAGTGTCATATAATGTACATTAATACAGGTTTTTCCTCGTCCTTGGTTCTTTCGTCTATATTTGTATTTTCTTGAATAATGTACATTCTGGCAGTAGAATATGTTTTATGAAAATATACTGCCGATGAGTATAAATACTGCAAAGGTGATCCCTTGGAAGCAGCAAACTAAAACAGGAGAGAAAAGTAGCAGACTCGGTTTTATGGAGTCTGTTCATGAGAGGTAATTATAAGATGCAACATCGCTTACACCTCCTAGCACCGGCTTAACGTCTCACACCATAATTAATTTCCCATAGGGTCCCATTGTAACGTTTTTGTTTGTGCCATAGAGATAAAAAAAAAGATTTTGCAATATGTATTTATGCTTACATTCTTCATTGATCCAATATCTGCAATTTAAAACACATTTAACAAATATTTACCAGATTGAACTTTTTTTAATTTCATATTTGCGTGACACCTATCAAAATTTAGACAAAAATACAACCCCGTGGTGATTAGACCCATGATGTGTAAAATGAGGCAGAATAAGCTAGAAATCTTATATCAACATGCATTTTTCTGCGATCTCTTCCTAAAATGCTGTAGATTAGGAACCTGGTAAAGATAAATCAATGTATCCTGTAAAATGTAGAAAAGCGAACTTGTTTTTTTTTTATCTACCTCCTTCATCTGTAGGGCACGAGTATTCAAGGGAGATAATAGTGGTGTGAGTCCTTAAGGTTATTTTTGTTTTCTAATGATCACCTCAATAATAATTGAAAATGTATACAAATCAATTACATGCTGAAAAGTGCTAAAATTTTGATTCCATGTTTATTGGTTTTCAAATTATTCAAGTTTTAGTGACCTAAGGTATTGGTCGAAATTCAGGCCGAGTGCCTTTAATATTTTGAAAATCTACAGTAGTGACAAGGATTTTGCATTTTCCTGGTCATTTTTGCTCAGCTATGTCTGAAACTTTCAAATATACATGAAAAGGCATCTCTACATCACAATATAGCATAAAAATGATCTTTAAGAAATGTTTATTGAGAAAAATGCTGGTTACCCGTAAATTTTTTGATTTTCCAGGAATTGTATCAGTCTCTCGCTTTAATTTTGACATTTTTTTCAAAGTAGTCTGTCTTCATTGATATGTGTGTTTGTTTTACAAGCCAATAGCTGTAAAATAAAGATAAAATTATGCTTATACCTGTATTGGTTTTGAAAATATAGTTAATTTTTAGTTAAACATGGTATCATGAAACATTTCAGCTAATTCCTGCAGTATGAAGATAGCTTGAAGTAACTATACATACACAGAAGGGATTTCTGAATAACCGTGTTAACTGTGTCCTAACATGTCTGAAACGTTCACAGATACACAAACAATGCTTAGAGGTGAAGGATATAAGATACCTGTTCTGCAGCTCTAAAGCGCAAGGGCTTAGAGATGAATGATGGAAATTCCCATTCTGAAGCTCTAAATTGCAAGGCATTAGAGATGAGTGATGAAAGATACCCGTTCTGCAGCTCTAAAGCGCAATACCTTAGGGATGACGGATGAAAATGCCATTCTGCAGCTCTAAAGCGCAATGCCTTAAGAATAACGAATAACAGATACCCATTCTGCAGCTCTTTCTTAACGTCTCACGCCACAATTAATTGTCCATAGGGTCCCTTTGGAACGTTTCTGTTTGTGGCATAGAGATAAAAAAGATTTTGCAACATGTATTTATGCTTAAATTCTTCATTGATCCAATATCTGCAATTTAAAACACATTTAACAAATATTTACCAGATTGAACTTATTTTAATTTCATGTTTGTGACACCTATCAAAATTTAGACAAAAATACAACCCCGTGGTGATTAGACCCATGATGTGTGAAATGAGGCAGAATAAGCTAGAAATCTTATATCAACATGCATTTTTCTGTGATCTCTTCCTAAAATGCTGTAGATTTAGAACCTGGAAAAGATAAATCAATGTTTCCTGTAAAATGTAGAAAAGCGAACTTGTTTTTTTTAACTACGTCCTTCATCTGTAGGGCACGAGTATTCAAGGGAGATAATAATGGTGTGAGTCCTTAAGGTGATGTTTTTTCTAATGATCACCTCAATAATAATTGAAAATGTATACAAATCAATTACATGCTTAAAAGTGCTAAAATTTTGATTCCATGTTTATTGGTTTTCAAATTATTCAAGTTTTAGTGACCTAGGGTATAGGTCGAAATTCAGGCCGAGTGCCTTTAATATTTTGAAAATCTACAGTAGTGACAAGGATTTTGCATTTTCCTGGTCATTTTTGCTCAACTATGTCTGAAACTTTCAAATATACATGAAAAGGCATCTCTACATCTGAATATAGCATAAAAATGATCTTTAAGAAATGATTATTGAGAAAAATGCTGGTTACCCGTAAATTTTTTGATTTTCCAGGAATTGTATCAGTCTCTCGCTTTAATTTTGACATTTTTTTCTAAGTAGTCTGTCTTCATTGATATGTGTGTTTGTTTTACAAGCCAATAGCTGTAAAATAAAGCTAAAATTATGCTTATACCTGTATTGGTTTTGAAAATATAGTTAATTTTTAGTTAAACATGGTATCATGTAACATTTCAGCTAATTCCTGCAGTATGAAGATAGCTTGAAGTAACTATACATACACAGACGGGATTTCTGAATAACCGTGTTAACTGTGTCCTAACATGTCTGAAACGTTCACAGATACACAAACAATGCTTAGAGGTGAGGGATGTAAGGTACCCGTTCTGCAGCTCTAAAGCGCAAGGGCTTAGAGATGAATGTTGGAAATTCCCATTCTGAAGCTCTTAATTGCAAGGCATTAGAGATGAATGATGAAAGATAACTGTTCTGCAGCTCTAAAGCGCAATGTCTTAGCATTAAAGGATGAAAGATAACCGTTCTGCAGCTCTAAAGCGCAATACCTTAGGGATGACGGATGACAATGCCATTCTGCAGCTCTAAAGCGCAATGCCTTAAGAATAACGAATAACAGATACCCATTCTGCAGCTCTTTCTTAACGTCTCACACCACAATTAATTTTCCATAGGGTCCCATTGGAACGTTTTTGTTTGTGGCATAGAGATAAAAAAATAATTTGCAACATGTATTTATGCTTAAAGTCTTCATTGATCCAATATCTGCAATTTAAAACACATTTAACAAATATTTACCAGATTGAACTTTTTTTAATTTCATGTTTGCGTGAAACCTATCAAAATTTAGACAAAAATACAACCCCGTGGTGATTAGACCCATGATGTGTAAAATGAGGCAGAATAAGCTAGAAATCTTATATCAACATGCATTTTTCTGTGATCTCTTCCTAAAATGCTGTAGATTTAGAACCTGGTAAAGATAAATCAATGTATCCTGTAAAATGTAGAAAAGCGAACTTGTTTTTTTATCTACCTCCTTCATCTGTAGGGCACGAGTATTCAAGGGAGATAATAGTGGTGTGAGTCCTTAAGGTGATTTTGTTTCTAATGACCACCTCAATAACAATTGAAAATGTAAACAAATCAATTACATGCTGAAAAAGTGCTAATTTGTTGATACCATGTTTATTGGTTTTCAAATTATTCAAGTTTTAGTGACCTAGGGTATTGGTCGAAATTCAGGCCGAGTGCCTTTAATATTTTGAAAATCTACAGTAGTGACAAGGATTTTGCATTTTCCTGGTCATGTTTGCTCAGCTATGTCTGAAACTTTCAAATATACATGAAAAAGCATCTCTACATCTGATTATAGCATAGAAATGATCTTTAAGAAATGATTATTGAGAAAAATGCTGGTTACCCGTCAACATTTTGATTTTCCAGGAATTGTATCAGTCTCTTGCTTTAATTTTGACATTTTTTCAAAGTAGTCTGTCTTCATTGATATGTGTGTTTGTTTAACAAGCCAATAGCTGTAAAATAAAGGTAAAATTATGCTTATACCTGTATTGGTTTTGAAAATATAGTTAATTTTTAGTTAAACATGGTATCATGTAACATTTCAGCTAATTCCTGCAGTATGAAGATAGCTTGAAGTAACTATACATACACAGACGGGATTTCTGAATAACCGTGTTAACTGTGTCCTAACATGTCTGAAACGTTCACGGATACACAAACAATGCTTAGAGGTGAAGGATGTAAGATACCCGTTCTGCAGCTCTAAAGCGCAAGGGCTTAGAGATGAATGATGGAAATTCCCATTCTGAAGCTCTAAATTGCAAGGCATTAGAGATGAATGATGAAAGATACCTGTTCTTCAGCTCTAAAGCGCAATGCCTTAGCATTAAAGGATGAAAGATACCCGTTCCACAGCGCAATACCTTAGGGATGACGGATGAAAATGCCATTCTGCAGCTCTAAAGCGCAATGCCTTAAGAATAACGAATAACAGATATCCATTCTGCAGCTCTTTCTTAACGTCTCACACCACAAAAGCGCAATTTTCCATAGGGTCCCATAGGAACGTTTTTGTTTGTTGCATAGAGATAAAAAAGATTTTGCAACATGTATTTAAAACACATTTAACAAATATTTACCAGATTGAACTTTTTTTAATTTCATGTTTGCGTGACACCTATCAAAATTTAGACAAAAATACAACCTCGTGGTGATTAGACCCATGATGTGTAAAATGAGGCAGAATAAGCTTGAAATCTTATATCAACATGCATTTTTCTGTGATCTCTTCCTAAAATGCTGTAGATTTAGAACCTGGTAAAGATAAATCAATGTATCCTGTAAAATGTAGAAAAGCGAACTTGTTTTTTTTATCTACCTCCTTCATCTGTAGGGCACGAGTATTCAAGGGAGATAATAGTGGTGTGAGTCCTTAAAGGATATTCTACTTTAAAGCAACACATAATGGGCTTGATGATCCCAAAGGACCAGTAAATAATAACACTACTGATTTGTAGTAATATAATATAATATACCGTGGTATTTTGTTAAAGAAAACTATATGTTTGTATACGCATTCATAAATGTTTGTATACTTTTGTTGATATGCGCAGAACAAAACATGTCAGTAGGAGTGTTCCTTATTATGATAGTTGAGAACGCTTCTCTCTAGAACTGAAGAACATTTCAAGTTAACTTATGACACGAAATAAGGTACATGCGTACACAGTTGTATGCAAAAGATATCCGATGATCCCAATTACAAAACATGGCGACCACACGTCCATATCGCTCACCTGATGACCTTCAACAGTAACTAAAGAGGATCCGATAACAGATATCTGGTAAATTCAGAAGAATATATATTTTATAGATTTTCTAATATAACTCTATTTAATCTGGTATTCCCGGGCATGCTAAAATTTAACAACAGAATCACCATTTAAACACACTTGGCAGAGGACCATTAGCTTATGCTACATACAAAATATGAGATCTCGAGCTCTCGTAGTTGCAAAGAAGATTTTTTAAAACAGATTTGCCTATATATTTCAAGTAAACCTCAGTGTCCCAATTTGAACAACCTCAGTAGTGGACCAAAGCTTACGCTATATTCAATAATTCTTTGAGAACTCAATTTCTTGTTGTTTCAGAAAAGATGTGTATTTATTCCTCTTTACTTTAGTCTTATATATATAGTAAACACTTGTAACGACTACTCCTCTGAAACTATTTGACGGATTTTTATGAAACTTTACAGGAATGTTGCTCTTGATGTCTAATTGATCTTCGCAAAATTTCAGGTTGGCCGGAAATTCAAGATGGCCACCATGGCTAAAATAGATTTAAATAAAAGGTTTTATCAACTACATCTTGAAAACTATAAGTGATATTGATATGGGACTTTTTCTAAAATGATCAGCATGACATGATGTTGGTCTTTGTCGAAAATCATTTTGGTTCGACCTTAAACATGGCTGCCAGCAGCCATCTTTGTTTACATAGAGTTACATTTATATAGTAAAAACGTGTAGCGACTACTCCTCTGAAACTACTAGACGGATTTTCATGAAACTTCACAGGAATGTTGCTCCTGGTGTCTAGTTGATCCTAGCAAAATTTCAGGTTGGCCAGAAATTCAAGATGGCCGCCATGGCATAAAATTGTAGCGACTACTTCTTGAAAACTATAAGTGATATTGATATGGGACTTTTTCTAAAATGATCAGCATGACATGTTGTTGGTTCTTGTTGAAAGTTATTTTGATTCGATAAACATGGTTGCCATCGGTCATCTTTGTCTACATAAAAATGGCCGCCACGGCGACCCAAAATTTACATAGAGTTATATAGGAAAAGGTTAAAAATTACATCTTCTCAGAAACCGCCGGAAAGATTTTGATGAAACTTAAGCACAATGTTATTTGGGATAGTCCCTCTCAGATTTATGTTTTTCGCGACCGCCAGTCATCCAAGATGGCCGCCATGGCTAAAACTAGGTCAAATTTAAGTAAATGTTCGTTGGGTTGACCTCTATTAAATTTGTGTTTTTCGTTATCGTCGAATAATCAAAATGGCCGCCACGGCGACCCAAAATTTACATAGAGTTATATAGGAAAAGTTTAAAAATTACATCTTCTCTGAAATCGCTTGAAGGATTTTGATGAAATTTAATCACTGATATTTGGGATAGTCTCTCTCAGATTTGTGTTTTTCGCGGCCACCATTCATCCAAGATGGCCGCCATGGCTAGAATTAGGTCAAATTTAAGGAACTTTCAAACGACATTTCCTCCGAAACCACTTATTCCATTCTTGTGAAATATCATATACATGTTCCTTGGGTTGGCCTCTATCAAGTTTGTGTTTTTCGTTATCGTCGAATAATCACAATGGCCGCCACGGCGGCCCAAAGTTTACATAGAGTTATATAGGAAAAGGTTAAAAATGACATCTTCTCTGAAACCGGTTGACGGATTTTCATGAAACTTAATCACAATGATCTTTGGGATAGTCGTCTTGAAATTTTTGTTTTTCGCGGCCGTCAGTCATCCAAGATGGCCACCATGGCTAAAATTAGGTCAAATTTAAAGAGATTTCAAACGATATCTCCGAAACCACATAATGCATTCCAGTGAAATATCATATACATGTTCCTTGGGTTGGCCTCTATCAAATTTGTGTTTTTCATTATCATCGAATAATCAAAATGGTTGCCATGGTGACTCAAGGTTTACATAAAGTTATATAGGAAAAGGTTAAATATGAAATAAATCTTCTCTGAACCCTTTTGAAGGATTTTGTTGGAACTTTATCACAATGGTTGGTAGTTTGTGTTTTTTGTTTTCTTGCAATAATCAAAATGGCCGCCTTGGCGACCCAAAGTTTATATAGGAAAAGGCTAAATATGACATCTTTACACAGTAGAGCGTCTACAGGGCCTCTTGGGCCTCTTGTTTCATCTCCATTTTATAATCCATTCCGACAAAATTGCATTAATGTTTTCACCTTCACTAAATATGTATTTTTGTTTTGTTTATTTTTTGTGTTAATGCTGTGTTAGCAGGAAGCATTGCTATGATTTCTAATTGTGCCTATTGCGTTTTTTTCCAGTTCGTTGATTTTTGATGGAGTATGGCCCCTTGACATTTTTACTTTTAAATTTCTTGTCGGCGCTACTCCTCCGGAACGCCTTGTTGGAAATAGACGAAACTTGGCAGGAAGTATTGGTAAGATGTCTAGTTATGCATATCGCGCTTTTGGTCCAGTTCGTTGATTTTTTACGGAGTTATGGCCCTTTGACATTTTTACTTTTAATTTTGTGTCTAAACGGCTTGTTAGATTTCTACGAAATTTGGCAGAAAGCCTCAGTATGATGTCTAGTTGTGCAAAGCGCGGTATATCAATGAAATCTTGGACAAGTTCAAAAACCAGCTAGATGTTGTTAGTAACGACAGAGTTATGGCCCTTGATTTGTTGAAAAATGCTATATTGTATTTTCCTTTGTTAAATCTGTAGTTACTTCATTTTTTATCTGATCTTTACCATATTTGTTTAGTTTGTTAATATAAACCCCCCACCCATTATTAGCTTGACTATTCGAAGAATAGTAAGAGCTATCCTACTCAAAGGGCTGCAGCTTAGATATGTTGTATGTAACATCGTCTAGTAGTCCTCTACCATGTTTGCTCAAATGGTGACCCTAGGTTCAGAATTGGACCCACCCCCGGGGTTCACAAAAGGTGAAACATGAGGGTATGGGTGGGCCCCCAGAGTCATAACTTAGTAACCATTGAGATCCTCACCTTATAACCACATCAAAAAAAAACACACTTACTGGACATGAACAGACAGATACAACCATCCAACCAGCATAGACACCGGGTTGCTTCCCCACCCCTGGGGACATAGCCCCTCGGTCCTGACTTGAGAAACCATTGAGATCCCCACCCTATAACCATATATACACTTACTGGGCATGAACAGACAGATATAACCACCCAACCAGCATAGACCCCCGGTCTCCTTCCCTACCCCTGGGAACATAGCCCCTCGGTCATAACTTGGAAACCATTGAGATCCCCACCCTATAACCATATATACACTTACTG
Organism: Cyrtodaria siliqua; assembly: GCA_037043455.1. Classification (NCBI taxonomy): domain Eukaryota; kingdom Metazoa; phylum Mollusca; class Bivalvia; order Adapedonta; family Hiatellidae; genus Cyrtodaria; species Cyrtodaria siliqua. The sequence goes on along the minus strand of JAWPHD010002125.1, from coordinate 516 downwards.
GGCTTGAACAGACAGATACAACCACCCAAACAGCATAGACCCCAGTCTCCTTCCCCCAACCTTGGGGACATAGCCTCTGGGTCATAATTTGGAAACCGTTAAGATCCCTACCCTATAACCATATATACACTTACTGGGCATGAACAGATGGATACTACCATCCAACCAGAGTAGACCCTATGCTTCTTCCCCACATTGTGGACCTAGCTCCTGGGTCAAACTTTACAAATAATTTGATATTTTTAGCTCGACTGTTTGAAATTGCATTTATATGTTAACATGGAAATAACTTCAACATTTGTTATCCAATCATCATCAGACTTACATACTTTATTATAAATGGGACGTATCTATTGAGTTCAACATCATTGGATGAAAGGTCAAGGTCACAAAGGGGTCAAAGGTCAAATGCATTTACATATACTTTTAACATATTTTCTTCAAATGTTCAACTTATAAAATTTCAATTATGTTATTGAAAGGGTTACGAAATTACCTCCGTGTCATCACGGAAAC